>PVHY01034733.1:0-10248 GCA_004024945.1 Uropsilus gracilis | reverse complement strand
GTGATGTGAGCCAGGCAGACAGAGACCTGGCAGCCACCGGCCGTGGATGCATGTGGGAGCCCTCCCCCTCCCCCACCACTGCAGACCAACTCAGAGGCCCTGGCCCTGCCCCTGCTGGCTGCACCAGGGGACCCACCCTGTGGGGGCCTCCAGCCCCTCCCGCTGTCCTGTCCAGGTGACTATATGTCTCTGCGACCTTGGTCCCGTTGCAACTCCACCCTGTGAGGGAGTGAGCAAGGCCACCCATATCTGGACCTGCGGTCTCACCCAACGCCGTACTGTCTGCAGAGGCTCCCGGCCAGGCCCACGCGTGTCACCATGTCCTGGTCTCCGCAGGAAGGCTGGGCCTCTGCTCTGCTCCAGGCAGGCGCCCTCGGGCTGTGGGGCAGGAACTCACCTTGGGGGATCCCGTCTCGGAGCAGGGTCCCCCTTCCTGCGGTGCCAGGTGTCTCCAACCGTGTCTCTGTACCTCGCCCGTGGCGCCTGGACACTCCCCACCCCGGGGTGGTAGTTCAGGTCTCCGGGGAGTGGTGGGCCTTGTTGGGCATTTGCCAAAGAGGGCCCGTCCCCAGTGCCATGGGGTGCCTTCTGTGTTTCCAGGGTTCCTGGGAGAACAGGGCACCCTACAGCAGAGATGCCACAAGATTGCAATGATTGGAGCACAGGGTACATACCCAGGGGTCACTGTCTGGAGACCGTGTGGGTGTGGACGCAGCCAGTAGGGCATGGGAGCTCTGGGAGAAGGGCAGTCTGAGGACTGCCACTGGCACCCTCCCCAAGGGAGTCACCCACATGTGGGGACAGGCGGGTTTGGAGCTGAGGAGTCCGCTCTCCTGCAGAGCCACCTCAGGTCTGGCTGACCATGGTGCAATGGGCACCGTGACCCGATCCTCACGCTGGCCCTTCCCATCATCCCCACCTGTGCCTGCATTCCCTCTGGGAGCCATCACCTATATTTGACCAGTTAAAATGTTTATTTCTCCTCTCCCATCTTCATGTGATTAAAGTTGGGTTTGTAAATACACACTGAGTGAAAATATTTGAATTCTCTTACTTTTGGATACTTTCACTCCACATATCACCCCAGGATCCTGCTTTTTTGTGCCAAACACTATCATTTCCTCATCTCAGCTGTATAATATTCCACTGCTACATGCACCACAGCTTCTCTGTCCTCTCAAGGTGCGCGCTCATGCACACACACACACACTGCTGATGGGCCCTTGGATTGGTTCCAAGATTGAGCAACTGTAAGAAGAGCTGCAGCATACACAGGAGTGGAGACCTTTTTTGATAAGGTTTGTGTGTCATTTGGGTGGACACATAATAGCAAGAATGCCAGCTCAAACGGATTGTCTTTTCTCACTTCTTTTGAAATCTTCAACCATTGCCCAAGGGCTGACCACTCAGCACTCAGTACACACGGAGGGTTTAGGAGCCTGCTCTGTGTTCAAATGAAGTCTGTGTCTATTATCAAGATTTTTGTAAGTACAGAATTGGCAGCTTGCTTTTCAAATCTCATTTCCTTTTACAGATTCTCACTTATTCACTCAACACCATACTCTACAGTTCCATTGGTGACACTGAAATGGCAGGAGTCCCTTTTTTCTAAGTAAGAACACTATACCATCTTTAAATAAACACTTTTTCTGGAGCCAATACTCCAATCCAAGGTCTGTACATGATTTCATCGTTATATTACATAAATAGGGAAGAAGCCAACATAGTGAATGTAAAACCCAGCAAGCAATGGCATCGTGATATCTAGGTGGGCAGGTTTACAATGTCAGGGGACAAAAAAAAAATATGGACAAGTGGAATTATACCAAACTAAAAAGCGTCTGACTAGAGAAAGATACTAACAGAACTAAAATAACACCCAAACAAATGCAGAAAAGAACTGCAGATAACACATCTGAAGAAGGGCCGAGATCTAAACACATGAAGAAATTGGACAGGAGGAAGACGCGATAGCACATCTGCTCATAATATACACCTGAGCTGCTGACAAGAGATGACATGCGCTCAGCACTCACGCAGCTCTGTCTCCAAAAATGTCACATGCACACATAGCTACTATAGTCCCAGAGTCCCCAGGACCCTCCCAGGACTTCTCTATGCACAGACACCAGCCCAGAGCTGCTATATAGCAGGACACATGCAAATAGGGCCGGCCCCCTGCTCATGAAAACGAGTCAGCCCGACCCTGCAGCTCTGCACAGGAGCCCAGACCATATCCAGGCGTCCACTTGGGGTCAGAACTGAACGCGGATATTTGCCATGGAGCCTGGGCTGAGCTGGCTGCTCCTCATGGCTCTACTGGGAGGTAATTCCTAAGGAACAGGGGAACCCAAGGAGGGGAGGGCATAGGAGGGTGAGAAGCCGTGGATGTGAGCCAGGGTCCTGACAGGATGTGTCTTATTTGTAGATGTCCAGTGTGCGGAGCAGCTGGTAGAGTCTGGGGGAGGCTTGGTGGAACCTGGGGGTTCTTTGAAACTCTCCTGTGCAGCCTCTGGATTCAGCTATAGCAGCTATGGCATGAACTGGGTTCGCCAGTCTCCAGGGAAGGGATTAGAGTGGGTTGTATATATAAGCAGTGGTAGTAGTTACATAAACTCTGCAGAGTCAGTGAAGGGCCGATTCACCATCTCCAGAGACAACGCCAAGAACTCGCTGTATCTGCAGATGAGCAGCCTGAGAGCCGAGGACACAGCCATGTATTACTGTGCTAGACACAGTGAGGGGAATGAGTGTGAGCCTACACACAAACCCTGCAGGGACAGTGGCTGGGCTGGGGGCAGGATCATTGGTGCATATTCAGGACCCCAGGGACCCAGTGGCCCCAGAGGCACAGGAACCTCAGGGTACAGAACACAGCCCAAGACCAGCTGCAGGGGTAGAGGGCCAGGGCTTCCTGTTGGGGCTCCCTCTGGAAGCCCTCAGTCCTAAAGACCCCAGTTCAGCAATGAGGGCTCCTGTCTCCACACTCCTCATAAGCCAGGAGGCCGGGATCCATTAGCTCCCAGCTGAGGCCACAGCAACGAGAGATCCTCTTCCACCTGCTTCAGATGTCTGTGCAGTTTCTGTTCAACCAGACCCCAGGTGGTCGCTGTGGTCAGACCACATCCCTGTGAATCCGGTGCATGCGAGGTAGCAACGGGGGCCAGCTGCAGGGTGCAGAGAATTCAAGCAATTTTGCTACTCTTTTGGATAAAAGCTTATGAATCTGCTCAAAACCTCCAGTCTAGGAGGACCAGCCTCACCTGCAAGATCCCACAGGTACTCATCATAGTGCATATGACCCCCAATTCCAAGGCCCTTCCTAAAATTTCATTTTTATTGACTGTGGACATGGTCTTCTTTGTGGAAATAATAATTGCATGATTCAAGAAATAATGGTTTCTACACTTAGTCAGAACCCATAAAACCTCAAATACATGAAATCCAAAAATACAAGAATCAGAGATATTTGAATGTGACAGATGTGAAAAAATCATGTTCATTTTTTATAAATGATGATAATCAAGCATGATTAGTGTGAGACAAATCTATTCCCAACTAAACACATATTCTGAAAACTCAACAGGAAAGCCATCACCCAATAAAATGGAGCAAAATATCTGAACAGCCCCCTCAGCACCCAGGACACACAGGATTTTGGAGCCTGCACTGGATTAGACTTAATGTGAAGTTAACATTAAATTATACTGCTTACATTAACAATCTCAAAATGAAATACTTTGGAATAAATCTGACATTATATGAGATCTATATGAAAGTGGTTTGGAAATTCAAAGAGTGAGGAAAAAGTAAAAGTAAATATATAGAAAGGTATCGCATTCTCAAGTATGGGAAGAAAAAATGTTGGTAATATGGGAGTACTTCCCCAAGAGGATTATCGTTTGAACACACAGATAATAAATCTTCCAGCTTCTTATTCAGTGGAAACAAACTCACTCTGAGCTAATACGCTCTCTTTGCACATGCCAAAATAGTTCATTGGGCAGATAAACAACTGCCAATCATCATATCAAGATCATCGTAGACACACGCAGAAAGTGCAAAGGTCAGAAACACTGAGGGTTAGCAGAAGAAAGCTTTCCTTTCCTTGAGCGTGGCCATGACCTTCATGTGGGGCTACAGAATGAACACAGTTCAAGAAATTGTTTTCTAGACTCACTGAATGAAAACAAGAAATCCTGTAAAGTAAATATAGTGAAAATAACATGACAATTCTCTAGAGATTGTAGTCAAATGTGATACATGTGAGAAAAGTCAATAAGAAATGAATATGTACTGTTAAAACTCAGCAACAAGAAAACCATCACCCAATTCTGAGCCTAGTGCCTGAACAGGCCCCTCAGCTCCCAGGACACACAGAGGGTTTGGAGCCTGCATTGGACTAGGCTGATTTCCAGCTCCAGAAGTGTCAGTGGGGGTCCTTAGGCTTCTCTGTGTCTATCGTCGTGGCTTCTGCAAGCAGAAGTTGCACTGTCACTTCTTAAACCTGGGTTCCTCTGGCATTTCCTCTCCCAGCCTGATGCTGAACAGGAAGGAACAGGTGGGTCTTTATCAGTTCCTGACCTTGAGGGGAAGCTTCAGTCTCTCCCACGGAGTGGGATGCTCCTATGGGTGTGTGTGCACGTGGTCTGTGTCATGCTGAAGTGTGTCCCTTCCAGCCTCATCTCACTGGGAGTCTTTATTATGAGTGGACGTGAATCTTGTCAGTTGCCGTCCCTGCAGCTGTGGATGTGATCCTGTGAGTCTGTCTTTCCCTTGATGAAATGGTGATTCTATACGTGACTCGTCTATGTTCATACATCCTGTGTCCCTGGAATAAAAGGCATGACCCTGATGTGTGCTCCCCTCAACATAATTGAAGGTTGCATGTTTATCAGGATAATCATCTTTTTTTCCCTCCTGTTTGATGTCCTTGTCCATTTTAGTGTAAGGAGCAAAGGGCATGTTGATGTCCTAAGATGTGATCAGCAGCTCTTGCTCTTCCTTGGTTTCTAGAAGGGAGAGAGAAGGACGGTGTCAGGGACCCCTGGAAGTTTTGATCCCATCACATTGAAGACCAGCAGGCCCTGTGCTTCTGTGTTTAAGAGACTTTTCATACTTTCAATTTTCTTTATTCATTCTCATACAACATCAGCCATATTTGTATAGTTATATTTTCTCTTGGTTGTGGGGCTCCCTTCAATGGTATATCCCTACACCCCACCTCACTCCCCCTTCCCCTCCCTCTCTGTCCCTCAAACTCCTCTCTCTCAGCATGCTTTTGGTCAACACTTGGCCACTGGCCTCTTCTTTTTCTCTTTTGGAGCAATGTCCTCCCTGCATGAGGCCCGCAGTCCTGGGTCACTGCAGGCCAGGCTGCCCACATCTCAGGAGTAACCGTGAGGCAGGCGGCCTTGCCGAGCACCTCAGGAACTGCCTGCCTGGCAGGTGTGCGGGTGGATCTCCCGTCTCTTTGATTCTGGCGTTTCTGAGGTGGAGGACACTGTCCCCTTTTCTCCAGACCCCTGTGACCACTGTGTCCCTGTCTCCTGAGTCACCCTGGATGTCTCCATCCCCATGTCTGTCACCTGACGCTGCATCTGAGCCTCACAGTTCTGGCACCGGGCTTTGGGAACCCCACTCTCAGCCGCTAGTGGTGGGGACAGGCTCCATCAGGTCATGGGTCCAGCTCCTCTCCTTTCAGTGTTTGCAGCTCTGCTGGGGGGATGCAGACACATCTCTAAGTCTCTCCTTCCCCCCTGGAGAAGGAAGGGGGACACTCATTCGCATAGCAAACGTCTCTGGTCCAGGGGTTCAGTACCCCAGCCCCTGGAGACCTGGTAGGTAGGTCTCTGTGACAGGCCACCACCCCAAGCTCATCTCACCCTGTGACTCTTGTGAGTACGGACACTCTCGGTCTGGGTCCTCCCCAGGCAGGGCCTGTGTCCAGAGCCTTGGTGAGACCCTCTCATCTCCCAGGTGTCTGCAGCTGGACAGCCTGGCTTCTGATGCCCTGTGGAAATTGGATGGAAGTCCAGGACCCTGGGGGCACCTCCCCATGACTACCCACCCTGGCAGAGGCTGCCTGCTCTAAGCTGTCTGCTTTGTCATAGTTTTGCTTCTTCCTATTGGGCTTTTGGAGGTTGTGTGCATCTAGCACCTTCTTCATTTCCTCAAGATTTTACAATCCCTCCTACACACGCTCTCCACACACATGTGACTTTCTGTGTCTCGTGGTCCTTTTGGGATGACTCCTCACTCATTTCTGATTCTATTTATTAGCATTTTCTCCTTTTTTTATGAGTAAGTATAGCTTCTCACTTTTATTTTTTTATTTTCCAGCTTGTCATATCATTGCTCCCTTGTTTTGACATCAATTTTATCTATTTTTATTGATTACCTGTGTATATACATACATGTATGTGTCCATCCGCCCATCCATCCATCTGTCCTTCCGTCCGTCCATCCGTCCATCCATCCATCCATCCATCCATCCATCCATCCACCCATCCATCCATCTATCTTTTTACAACATTGTTTACCCCGAGCTTCTTCCACCACTATGTCACCTAGAAACTTTTATTTTATCTTTTGTGCTTACCCTGGTTTTTTCATTTCTACAGTTTTTTCCAGTTTTGTTTCATTTATTTCTGCTCTGAGTTTTATTGTTTCCTTCCCTCCTCTGTTCTTGATGACATTTGTTCCCCGTTTGTAGTTGTTCAGGTTTAACGTTAGATTCTTTGAGCTCATTTCGGCTTCATGTTGTGGTCCTGGAATGCTGTTTATTTACCCTGGTGCTGATGTGTCCACAGGCTGCGATCAGTTAGGCCTTCGTTTTCTGCACATCTGGTTATAAAAACCGTTTTTATTCCATCTCCTCACAAACCCCATAGCTGGTTAGTAAACCGTGTACAGTCTCCAGATTTTACCGTGACTTCAGTCTTCCCATTTGGAGAGTTTCCAGTAGGCGCAGTGTCATCAGAGACTATGGAGGAAACTAGGTTTGCACCTCTGTTTCTGCTCCACAGGATATAGCGCAAAATGGGGTAAATGTGTCCTCTCTCCCCTGCCCTCCAGCAGAGCTGCATCAACACCACCATCCCCTGGGCTTCCTCTCTCCTCCTGTGGTAGCCTCAGCTCTGCAGTCAGATACCAGCATTTGTCATTGGCTTGGTTTTGTATGACTCACTGGGGTGTTTCTCTATATTCCTAATTTAAGTGAGATGATCCAGTGTCTGTCATGCTCTCTTTGATATGTCTGACTTACCACCATCATCTCCAGTTCATCAGTGTTGCAAATAAAAGGAGCTCATCCTTGTTCACTGTGCGAGCCAGCCACGTCATGATCAAACGGTCCTGAGGGGTTAAGGGTTGACACCTGAGTCAAAACCTGCACAGAAGCGCTCACAGCCGCTTTCTCTGGACCGTGGCACCTGAATTTATTTAGAGCCAGACTTTTATAGAAAACATGTAGCAAGCAGTAACAAAAGAAGTTTTGATCCAGGGTCACACGGTTACAAGTATATTTTTACCAGGAGGCCAGCTTAAACAAGTTTAGTCTAAGACTGCTTAAGTTTGTCCAAAATAAGATCTGAAAGAGGTGTCTTTAGAAAGATTACTTTGACAGAGTGATATGCCTTAGTATAAATTGGATTATTTCTGAATTCTTCATGTGTCCTTGGTGTGTGGGATGCTTCCAATCAAACTACGTAGACGAGGATGCAGTTGTTATAGGAAAAACATGGTTGACCATACTGTGACTTTGAACCTCTGATGTCTTTGTGAACTGGTCTCTGACACAATAGACACAAAATAAATAAAACAAGTAAGAAACAAACACTGAAAAATTTCTATAATGGGAGAGTTGTTTTCATACAAAAAACAGACTCTTTATCAATGGGATAAATATCTGCAGATAATACCTATGACAAAGGATGAGCCCAAATTATATAAAAACCTGCTGCAGGAAGAAGACTGAGTAGCGCAATTGCTGAGCGAAAGTCCTGAGTGTGTACAAAAACTCAGCAAAATGTCCCAGCATTCACATGGCTCCATAACTAGTTGAATTGCCCATTTACACTGATATTATAAACCATAAACTCCCCCAGAAAACTCCCCAGGCTTCTCTGCACAGACACCAGCCCAGAGCTGATACATAGCAGGAGACATGCAAATAGGGCTGGCCCCCTGCTCAAGAAAACCAGCCAGCCCCACCCTGCAGCTCTGCACAGGAGCCCAGCCCGCATCCAGGTGTCCACTCAGGGTCAGCACTGAACACGGACACTCGCCATGGAGCCTGGGCTGAGCTGGCTGCTCCTTGTGACTCTTCTGGGAGGTAATTCCTGGGGAACAGGAGACCCTGAGGAAGGAAGCGGGTGGGGGGTGAGAAGTCGTGGATGTGAGCCAAGATCTTCTCAGGCTGCATCTGTGTTTGCAGGTGTCCAGTGTGCAGAGCAGCTGGTGGAGTCTGGGGGGGACTTGGTGCAGCCTGGGGGATCTCTGAGACTCTCCTGTGCAGCCTCTGGATTCACCTTCAGCAATTACTACATGCACTGGGTCCGCCAGGTTCCAGGGAAGGAGCCCCAGTGGGTTGCATGGGTTCATCCTAGTAGTCTTAACACATTCTACCCAGACTCGGTGATGGGTCGATTCACCATATCCAGAGACAACGCCAAGAACTCGGTGTATCTGCAGATGAGCAGCCTGAGAGCCGAGGACACGGCCATATATTACTGTGTGAGAGGCAGGCACAGTGAGGGGAATGAGTGTGAGCCCAGACACAAACCCTGCAGGGACAGAGCTGGGTTAGGGATGCCTAGGACCAGCAGGGGGTACTGGCACACAGTTGCTCCTCAGGGCACCAGGGGCTCAGGAAACACCTGGAGGCTGGGGTTTCCTGACTGACAGTTAGGAGTTATTCAGGGAGAAGGAGAGACCCTGAGTGTGAGCAGAGCTGAGTGGGGACAGCGAGGAGTGAGTGTCCAAACACACACAAAAGAAAAACAGCCAGGAAATTATATTGACTGCATGTGCACATGCAAAACAGGACTAGAGAAATATCAGCTCCCACTCAGGTTGAAATAACTTCCAGTAAATTAAGAACAAATAAGATTCTTTATCTTGGTAAATAAAACCCTTTGGCTCTGGAAGAGATAGAGAAGGATGGTGTCAGTGACCATTTAAAAGGTGGATGCTACAGATAGTGGGATCTGTAGGCACTTTGCTCTTGTCTTTTGGGAGACATTCATAATGTTCATGCTTCCTGGGCTGTTTCTTGTAACATTTCAGTTACGCACTGGAGCTGGGGATATGATCAACTTAGGACAAATGAAATGTACAAGCACCTCACCATTGACTACCTTGATTTGTGGACTGGTCTGCAAAGGCATAGAAAGCAAAAATGTGTCTATGAAAGGCTTACATGAAACTCAGACATTTCATAGAGTGAGCATTCAAACAAAAAGACACCCACTAAATGAGAGAAATGTTTGCACGCAAGACATTTGACAAAGGGCTGAATCTAAACCACATAGTGACCTTGTGCAAGAGGAAGACCTAATAGTGCACTAACATGCACAAGCTTCACTGCCATTGTTGTATTTAAGTAATATGTGCTCAGTATTCACCAAGCTCTGTCCAGCAATTTTTACATGCTTATAAACTGATGTGGCAACAAAGTTCCCAGGATCCTCCTCGGGCTCCTCTTCCCCCAGACCCCAGCCCAGAGCTGCTCTATAGCAGGAGACATGCAAATAGGGCCAGCCCCTGCTCATGAAAACCACCCAGACTGACCCTGCATCTCTGCACATGAGCCCAGCCCGCATCCAGGTGTCCACTATGGGTCAGCACTGAACACAAAAACTCGCCATGAAGCCTGGACTGAGCTGGCTGATCCTGGTGGCTCTTCTGGGAGGTAATTCCTGGGAAACAGGGGACCCCGAGGAGAGGAGGGCACAGGAGGGGGGAAGCTGTGGACATGAGCCAGGGTCCTGACAGACTGTGTCCGTGTTTGCAGGTGTCCAGTGTGCAGAACAGCTGGTGGAGTCTGGGGGAGATTTGGTGCAGCCTGGGGGGTCTCTGAGACTTTCCTGTGCAGCCGCTAGATTCACATTCAGCACTTACTACATGCACCGGGTCCTCCAGGCTCCAGGGAAGGGGCTCCTGGGGGTTGCAGCGATTAGTGGTAATGGTGGTAGAACAGATTACAGAGACTCTGTGAAAGGCCGATTGACCATCTCCAGGGACAAC
>PVHY01034732.1:0-10259 GCA_004024945.1 Uropsilus gracilis | reverse complement strand
GGGCCCTGTAGGGGCGGGGCAGAGGGCAGGAGCCTGGCTGGAGCAGGACTGAACGTCCCCGAGCTCACTCACGCTGAGGGTTGGTGCTGGCATCAGCTGTGTTTAGCCAGGGCCAGGAGTCGTAGGGTCCTTTCCACATCGCACCTGGCCTGGATGAACGTCCCAAGGAAAAGTGTGACGCAAGTTGACGTTAAGGAACCAGCCTTGGGAGTTACGTGGCATGGGGGGGATCATTAGTTGCTGGTTTTATTAAAAGCAAACTGGCTTTACCGGGACTCTGTGCGACAAGGCGTGGCAAGCTTTGGGACTATACTGTAGGACAAGCAACACGGTCCTGGTTGGGGAAAATAGAATCATCCTGTACAGGCCAGGGAACATGAAACGACTAAGACAGAATAGCTGCGGGATGGATGCCTGGTGATCACTGGCACACGGCCTGAGAAACGGGGCACCTGCTACCCCGCTGTCACGAGAAAGTCACACCCCGGGTGGCCCAGCCTCCTGCACACCTAGGCGCCATGGTCCGAGCTCCATGCGGTGTGTTCACGCAGGGTTCGGGGACCCCCCCCCCAAAGAGGGTCTCTGCGGTCTCCAAGGAGGAAAGAGGAGACAGAGAGAGGGGGAAAGGTCACGGAGCATGAAAGGGCGGGGCACAGACGAGGAGAGAGGGACACAGAAATAGAGGGCCTGGTGACAGAGCTTCCCGGGAACCGCAGGCCGGACGAGAGAGAGAGAGGTCGCCAGCCCGAGCGGGCTCATCCCCTTTCGTGTCTTCTCCCACGCGCCCAGCAGAGGGCGCCCGGGACTCCATTCTCGGACACCCGGGATCACTTCCCGCAAGTCCATTCGATGGGGCTATTTTTACGCGGTGTCACCGGACACCGGGGGCTGGAAGGCCACCGTCCGTCTGTCCTTCGGTCGCTGCGAGTGACCCTGCGGCATCCCCTGCCGCTCCCACCCCCAGTCGCGCCCGTTCCTGGCAGGCCCGGCCTTTCGGGTGCAGCCCGGATCGTCCTGGGTGGCAAAAAAGTGGGGCAGAGAATCCGATGGAGACCCGGGGTGGGGGTGGGGGGGGAGAGGCCGGCAGGGGCGCACGGGTCCCTGCTCCGCAGCGGCTGGCGCATCCCGCGCGGGCGGGACGACCCCCAGGACGGTGGTGGAGCTGACCTGGGGTCAGGGAGTCAGAGATGAGCCCCGAGACCGAGTCCTCCGGAGCCCCCGAGAGAGCCCCGCAGCAACTCAGCGCCTGCAAAGAAACAGCCCCCAGAGGCGCAGAGGCGCAGAGGCGCGGGGCTAAGGGACAGCGAGGGCGCGCCGACCCAGACAGAGGAGCGCGCGCGCCAAGGAGAAAAGACAAAACCAGGCCCCGGACCCCGAGAAATTTAAAAAAAAAAAAAAAGGCGAGGCAGGAACCGCGACAGTGACAACGACCTCAGCTGGTCTCCCAGAAGCGCAAAGCTCAGGGCTAACGGGGCCGTGGGGACAGCCAGGGACACGGAGACACACGGAGACCCAGAGAGGCGCAGAGCCCGGGGAGGGAGGGCCAGGGCCCCCCGGGGAGCCGGGCGGCCGCGGGCGAGGCGCAGCGCGACGCCGGCTGCGGGGGGGGGCAGGCGGGCGCCCCGGCAGAGGGCGCGCGGCCGCCCTCCGCCCCGCCGGGGTCACCGCGCCCCCTCCCCCGCGCCCTGGCCGGACGGCCGGGCTATTTTTACGCGTGGACACCGGACACCAGGCTGGGGCGGCGGCGGCGGCGGTCGAGGCGGAGCCGGGCCGGGTCGGGTCGGACGTCGGGGCCACACGACCGTCCGCGGGTGGCCGGGGCTGCGCGCGCCATGGAGCCGCGGTGCCGGCCGCCGTGCGGCTGCTGCGAGCGCCTGGTGCTCAACGTGGCCGGGCTGCGCTTCGAGACGCGGGCGCGCACGCTGGGCCGCTTCCCGGACACGCTGCTCGGGGACCCGGCGCGCCGCAGCCGCTTCTACGACGGCGCCCGCCGCGAGTACTTCTTCGACCGCCACCGCCCCAGCTTCGACGCCGTGCTCTACTACTACCAGTCCGGCGGGCGGCTGCGGCGGCCGGCGCACGTGCCGCTCGACGTCTTCCTGGAGGAGGTGGCCTTCTACGGGCTGGGCGCCGCGGCGCTGGCGCGCCTGCGCGAGGACGAGGGCTGCGCCGCGCCGCCCGAGCGGCCCCTGCCCCGCCGCGCCTTCGCGCGCCAGCTCTGGCTGCTCTTCGAGTTCCCCGAGAGCTCGCAGGCCGCGCGCGTGCTCGCCGTCGTCTCCGTGCTCGTCATCCTCGTCTCCATCGTCGTCTTCTGCCTCGAGACGCTGCCCGACTTCCGCGACGACCGCGACGGCCATGAACTGGCCGCGGCGGCGGCGGCGGCCGGCCCGGTGAGGGGGCGGGGCCGGGCGGAGAGACGGGGGGAGGGGCCTGTGGGGTGCCGTCCAATCACAAGGCGGAGACACTTGGGGAGGTGGGGCCTGGCCGTGCGTGGGCGGGGCTTGGGGGGGAAAGCTGGAGGGAGGACCCGGCCCATCAGGTGGAGCATGAGGCAGTGAGGCCTGGATGACCAGGGGACTCCCCCGTGAACGGGATGGGGTGCCGGAAAGGGATAGCTAACGTTGGGGGGGGGCGAGGTGTGAGGACCTGAATAGGCGAACCTGCCCTACCAGATGAAGGGATTGAGCTAGGTGAGACACCCCGATGGCGAGGGCGGAAGGACTGAGAAATCAGCGCTTGGAGATGAAGGCAGCCTGAAAAGTTGGGGTTCCGTGCAGCCAGCAGTCCCCCATGGGACGGACAGGCTGCGGTGGTAAGAACTTGAACCTAGCCGGGGCACGGTGGCGCGTGCCTGTAAGCGGCAGCCTATGGAGCTCGGCTGGGACTGGGGATCGCAGTTCGAGTCCCGCCCAGGGCAACACAGAAGAGATCTAGTCCCAAAAACTAGCTGGGCGTGGTGGCGCGCGCCTGTCATCCCAGCTACCTGGGAAGCTGAGGCTGGGGATGGCTTGAGTCTGTGGTACCCCGGGCAACGAGAGCCTGCGGTTCCATGGGCAGAAAAGAATTTGAACCTGAAGACCTGAGGGAGCTGGAGCTAGAGAAGTGGGATGAGGTCTCGGGATAGGAGAGCTGGATCTCGTAGAAAGCCAGGTTCAATGACTAGAGGCCAGAGCAGGGACCCTCCCTATCTGGAAGGTTGGTGGTGGGGAGCACACAAGAGGGAAAGGTTGGAGCCCACCCAAGCATTGTTTCAAGGGGGCCCCCCAGGTAGGTCCAGGGACCAGAGAGTCAGCTCTCCAGGAATGACCCCTGGGGCCCTGTGACAAGTCTGGGACAGTCCAGACCTGGGGACAACAGCTGCTGACCGATGTCAGAGAAGTCCCTGGCCTCTGAAACAAATATGGCTGCCCCGGTGGGTGCCAGCCTCGGCCTTGTCCTCTCTGAACCCCCTTCCTCCCTGCAGTTCTCCGCTCGGTTGAATGGCTCCAGCCCGGTGCCAGGACCCCCGCCTCGCGCGCCCTTCGACGACCCGTTCTTTGTGGTAGAGACGCTGTGCATCTGCTGGTTCTCCTTTGAGCTGCTGGTGCGCCTGGCGGCCTGCCCGAGCAAGGCGGCCTTCTTCAAGAACGTGATGAACATCATCGACTTCGTGGCCATCCTGCCCTACTTTGTGGCGCTGGGCACCGAGCTGGCCCGGCAGCGGGGCGTGGGCCAGCCGGCCATGTCGCTGGCCATCCTGCGGGTCATTCGGCTGGTGCGCGTCTTCCGAATCTTCAAACTGTCCCGCCACTCCAAGGGCCTGCAGATCCTGGGCCAGACGCTGCGGGCCTCCATGCGCGAGCTGGGCCTCCTCATCTTCTTCCTCTTCATCGGTGTGGTCCTCTTCTCCAGCGCCGTCTACTTTGCCGAGGTGGACCGGGAAGACTCCCACTTCACCAGCATCCCCGAGTCCTTCTGGTGGGCCGTGGTCACCATGACCACCGTGGGCTATGGAGACATGGCGCCGGTCACTGTGGGTGGCAAGATCGTGGGCTCTCTGTGCGCCATCGCGGGCGTGCTGACCATTTCCCTGCCTGTGCCAGTCATCGTCTCCAACTTCAGCTACTTCTACCACCGGGAAACAGAGGGCGAAGAGGCTGGCATGTACAGCCACGTGGACACGCAGCCCTGTGGCCCCCTGGAGGGCAAGGTCAATGGGGGGTTAGTGGATGGAGAGGTGCCAGAGCTCCCGCCCCCACTCTGGGCTCCGCCCGGCAAACACATGGTCACGGAAGTGTGAGGGACAGTGGGGGTCCATCAGTCCTCACATGTTCCTGGCGGGAGGGAAAGAGGGAAGGAATGGTGGGGGGAAGGGACTGGGTGTAGGCAGATTAGGTTCAATGGTCATGAATTGGGGAACACTGAGTCTTACGGGGTCTTGAGCTGCGTGGCTGGGTAGCTCCTGGGGCACCTCCTTAGGTGGCAATGAACGGCAGTGAGTTGTGCTGAGTTGGGGCAACGCCGTGGGTCTGTGCTGGCTTGAGGGGCCTTCGGGGTAGTGTTGCGCTAGGCTTGCTCTAGTTCTGAGTTGCCCAGGTCCCTGTTAGGCAGGGTTGTGGTGAGTCTGGGTGAGTCTCGGCGGCGGCCCCACGCAGGAGTCTGTGATTTCGGGTTCTCCCCCACGAGGCCCCGTGAGGGGGTCACCCGTGGTACCACTGGGGCTGCCTGCATGTCCATGCAGGGCGTTGTGGTGTGGAGCTGAGGCAGGCAGGACAGCGTGTGGCTCTGTGGTTCTTCTAGGGCCATGTTATTTATTTATTTTTTTTTTTGAGGCTAGGTCTCGCTAGTTTTGCCCGTGGAACCACGGACTCAAGCGATCCCCAGCCTCAGCTTCCCAGGTAGCTGGAATTACAGGCGCATGCCACCACGCCCAGCTATTTTTTTTTGGAACTGGTTCTCACTATGTTGCCCTGGGTGGGACTTGAGCCTCGACCCCCAGCCCCCACCGCAGCTTCCTAGGCTGTCGCTTACAGGCACGCGCCACCGTGCCCGGCCTAGGGCCATGTTATTTTAAGTCCTGTGGGTCTGCCAGTCACGTCAACAGATGAAGGTCAAGTGATAGAATGTGAGCTTCCTAGATTCCATTAGGGTAAGTCGGGCTGGAATGTCTGACCTTTCAGGCTTCTGGTGGGTTGAATCGTGCGCAGTCATATGTCTGGAAGCTTCTCGGGGCCACGCTGAGCTGGAGCACCGAGCGCATCTTGTGGGGCCACACTGACAGTAGTCGGGAGTCACCTCCAGTGGTGTCCTCGTGAGCCCCCTCGGAATGTTGGCTTGAGTCGGACTGTGTGCGCGATGAGGGTCCCCATTGGATTGTCTGGTGTTCAGCAGTGGCTCCAGGGTCCAAGGACACCAGCCCGGGGCGGGGGAACACGTGCATTGGGGTGTCGCGTATGGCGCTGTGCACCCCAGAAGATGCGGTGAGTTGCCTTGCCCAAGGTCACTCATTGTAAGGGACTGGACTGGGGTCCACGCCCCCCCCCCAGATCTGGCTGTTCCCGTGGAAGGGTCTTGGGGTGAACTGGGACAGTGGGGAGGTTCCTTCCTTTCACCCCCACCCCGCTGCATTCCAGCCCTCCGTGTCTACCTTCCGCTTCAGTTTCCCTTTGCGCCACGCAGGTCAGAGCATGAAGAGGAAGGGAGCGGGCGAACTGTCTGCACTCTGCCCAGACATGGCGGGGAGGCCCCAGAGGGAACAGAGACCCGGAGGCTCAGAGAGCCAGAGAATAGGAGACAGAGTAGAGAAATGAGAGGGACAGAAACTCACAAAGGAATCAGAGGCCCGAGCTGGGGGTGGGGGTGGGGGGGGAGACACCCAGAGACAGACCAGAGCTCCCCAGTGACAGGAACAAGGAGACAAAAGGCAGAAAAAGACCCCCAGCGAGCGAGTCCCACACAGAATGAGAGATGCCCAGTCAGGGCTTGTCACGCCTGCCTCTCCGGGTTGGCGCAAGGAGGCCGGCCGACACTGGGGTGGGGGATGCTGTATTTTCCAGGGCCCAAGCCAGAATCTTAGCAAGGGTGTGGCTTTCAAGGTCACTGGCAGTCCCAAGGCCAGGACTCCAGGTCCCATCAGCCTACCCTGGCAGGCCAAGTTCAAGAGCTTCCTCTCTGTTTGCAGAGGTCTTTCCCTGCTCCCAGGGCATTTGAGGAGAAGGGTCAGGCACCACCAGAGGGCTTCCCTGGACTGGCAGCAAAGTACCTTACTGTATGAATTTATTAAACCCTGCCGGTGGTTTACGGTGATGTGCGCCTTGTTATTTTTAGCGAGGGCCCCTCCCCCCCTTTTGGTCACAGTAAGTCTTACTTTGAGGCGCCAGCCTGATGCCCACACCTGGTTGGAGGGGCCTTTCGGGTCCCTCTTGTGTCCGATTCAACCTGTGTCCATGCAGTTCAGCTAGGAAACCTCGATTCAATCCCATACCCGCTCTGTACAGAGAGGCTGGCAGCCGGCACAGACTGAGGAGTCTTTTCTTTTGTTTTGTTTTTTGAGACTAGGTCTCGCTATTTTTGCCCGTGCAACCGCAGGCTCACGTCGCCTGGGGTACCACGGACTCAAGCCATCCCCAGCCTCAGCTTCCCAGGTAGCCGGGATGACAGGTGCGTGCCACCACGCCCAGCTAGTTTTTTGGGACTAGGTCTCACCATGTGTCCCCAGTGGGACTCGAACTGTGATCCCTGGCCCCAGCCGTGGCTTCCTAGGCTGCCACCTACAGGCGTGCGCCACCATGCCCAGCCCCCAGCGAGTCTTGAGGAAGGTCAAATATAAGGTGACCTCTAGGCAGTGGGCTCCCTGTGGTGGAGGGAAGGTGACCCCCTCTCAGGGGAGCCCCCCCAATGGCCCAGAGCTAGCAGGGGGACAGAGACCGAGGCAAAGAGATTCCTAAGGGGCCGGGATGGGGTGCAGGAAGGAGGGGAAAGAGGCCTGGGGGGGTATAGAGCCAGAGGTGAGGGCAGAGATCCTTTGAGAGGGGGACAGAGACTTATAGAGAAGGAGGTTCAGAAACCCAGAGAGAAAGGAAGATAGACCCCGAGAGAAGGTCAGAGACCCCGAGGGAGGGGCACACAGCATGTTCCCCTTGCTCTTTGAAAACACACCCCCACTCACCCATTAGAAACGCGTGGGGGTGGGGTGTGCTGGGTGCTTGGGGATGAGGGACACGGGCAGAGGTCAGGAAGGTGAGCCGAGTGGACACCCACAAGCTGGGACGTGCCCCCGCCCCCCAAAACCAACTGCCCTGCTCCCCCTTCTCTGTTGTCTTGGCTGGGATGGGGAACAGGAGAGGGGAACACCCCAATCTGGGGACACCCTTCCTGCCACCTTGCCATGCTATATTTAGGCTGACGGAGGGGTATGGGATGACCCCCCACCCTGGCCGGTGTCAGCTTGCCTCCTGAAAATAGCCCTGGGGGAGGGGTGAAGGGTGAAGGCAAGGTAGGGTGAAGGGCCCCGACGACGACGACCGTAGGACTGTCCTCTCTGTTCTTCCAGCTGGGGTCTCTCGCGCTCTGGGTCTCTGTCCCCCTTCTGAGGCTGCATCCTCTTCCCCGGGATAGGGTCCTCACGCCTGTCCCCTCCTCCCTGCCTGAGTCTCCCCCACTTTCCACGCCCACTTTCTCTGAGCAGGTCACTCCCTAACCCCATCTTTGTCTTCTCTGCGCCCCGGAGAAGACCCTCTCTCTCCCCAGCCCCCACCCAGGAAATTCCAGGAGAGGACTAAGTGGGGGAGCCCCCCCCCACACCCCCTGTCTCCCGGTCCCGGGGTCTTATCGGCGCGCAAGCCCAGCTGGTTAATGTCTGGCCCAGAGCGCCTGGGAAAGCGGGGATGAGAGCGGAGGGTGGGAGTCTGCCGGGGACAGACACTTGGCTGGCAGAAGACCCGAAGGAATCTCGGGCCTGGACTCCTGGGTCTCAGGGAGGAGGGGCTGGGGGGGTTCAGACTCCGGCGTCCGAGGGGCCCGGGCTCTTGGCTGCGAGGGACCACGGGTTCAGACTCCGCGGACTAAGGGTCTGGCCTCCAGGGGCTGAGGGAGGAGGGGCCGGGGGTCTGGACGCCCGGCGGAGGGCGGAGGGGCTGGGGGCCCGGCCTCTAGGGGCCCCGGGCAGGCGGCGGGCTGAGCGAGCCGGGCCGGGCTTCCGCGGTCTCGGCACGCGCGTGCAAGGCGGGATCCCCGGCCCCTCCTCCGCCGTCGGGCGCCGCCCCGCCCCGCCCCCGACCCCGGCCTTCCAGAGCGTGTGCAGCCGGAGCCGGCGGCGAGCGGGTGTCCCTGCAGCCAGCGAGCAGGAGGAGGAGCCGCCAGCGCGCCAGGGGGAGCCGGGGGAGCCGAGGAGGGCGCCCCAGGTAAGAGCCTCGGCGCCTCCCCCGGGGATTCCCGCGGCCGGGTCGCCCGCCCCCCGGGTAGGGAGGGACGAGGGCGGGGCCGGCGGGGGCGGGGCTTGGCGGAGGAAACTGAGGCAGGAGGGACGTGTCTCCTGGGCGGCCAGCTGCCCTCGCCGGAGTCTCGGGACTCCGGCCCCCCCACCCCCCAGCCTCAATCTTCTGGGGAAGGGACCTGAGAGTAGGTATTTCTGCGCCCCCGGCTAGGAGGGGCCTGAACCCCAGAACTCTCCAGTCTGAGAGTGGAGAAGCTGCGCGCTGGGATCCGGCTTCTGAGGGAGAGGGCTGTGGGACTGGACTCCCGGAGAAGTGCTGGGGCCCAGGGCTTGAGCGAGGAGGGGGTAGGGAGGACTAGACTCCTGGACTCCTGGAGGAGCTGGGGACCAGACGGCCTGTCCGAGGGAGGAGGCAGCTCTCAGCCCTAGCTGCGTGTGCATGCGCCCCTCTTTACACCGCACCCTTCCCTGCTCCCCATCTCCGAGCCAGAGCAGGCAGCCACTCCAGGTATTTGCAGTAGAAGGCTTGGACGGGCCCTGGCCTGTCCTGTGAGGAGAGAACATTCCAGGAAGCAGCCTCCGGGACCCGAGGCTTCTTGAGTGAGGGCCCTAAGGGACCCGGGTGTCCAGGCCAGCCCCGCCCCCGCCCCATCTGGGAGATGAATGGGCCGAGGAGGATGTAATCTTTTGCAGCCTCCTCCAGCCAGCGCCTCTCCCCTCCCCTCTCCTCCCCCCATCTGCTTCCCATCCCAGCCAGGAGCCGGCACCTAGCCTGGGAAGGGGCTTCTGGGAAGGGGCGTGGCCTTGACTCGGGTCCCCTGCAGGGTAACCCGAGGGGGTGTTCACGACTTCAGGAGGGCCTCTCCGTCGCCTCTGTAACTTGCCTGTTGCCTTCTTCCCTCTAGGTGGTTGCCCCCTCCATCTCCTGAGATGTCAGGAAGGAGAGGGCCACCTGTGTCCCCCACAGGGGCCCCCCAAAGCCTGGGGGCCCCTAGCCCCAGAGCTCGGAGACGGAGGAGGTGCTGACAGGTCTGGTACCCACCTGCTGCTTCCCAGTCCTCTTCCCTCCTCCCAGAGTAGGTTTCCAGGGCCTTGGAGAGAAACGCAGTTCCCAAGCCCGCAGGCGGCTCCCAGCTACAGGGTGGTGCTGTGGACCCAGGAAAGGCGGAGAGCAGGGTCTTCTCACCTTCGCTGGGGCACTTTTGAGCTGGACGTGGGCTTTCTTCAAAAGTTGGAACCTCAAAACTCCTCCAGGACTCAGGGTTCCTTGGGGGGGACAGAGAGAGACAGGGCAGGACAGACTCGCTCAGACAGGGTTTTTTTGTTTTGTTTTGTTTTGTTTTGCCCGTGGAACCGCAGGCTCACGTTGCCCGGGGTACCACGGACTCAAGCAGTCCCCAGCCTCAGCTTCCCAGGTAGCTGGGATTACAGGCGCACGCCACCACCCCCAGCTATTTTTTGGGACTAGGTCTCTCTGTGTTGCCCCGGGCAGGACTCGAACTGCGATCCCTGGCCCCAGCCGTGGCTTCCTAGGCTGCCACCTACAGGCATGCGCCACCGTGCCCGGCCTTCAGACAGGGTTTGATTCCATCTTTGCCAGCTGTGCGATCTGGCGCAGGTGTCTGAGCCTCTGTTTCCCCGCTTGTTGGCTATTAACAGTAGTAGATGAGGAGCTGTTCATCTGGAAGTTGGACATCATCCAAGGCCCGAAAGAGCCCCCCGAGGATTCTAGAACAAGGCTTTCCCCACATTTCTGGCATGTAGGCCCCCTGGACTTCCCAACTTCTGCCACCCGCCCCCACTCCCCCCCCAAGTTTCTTCCTTCTCTAACTCTAGCTTCCCTCTC
>PVHY01034731.1:0-10256 GCA_004024945.1 Uropsilus gracilis | reverse complement strand
CCTCCCCTATGCGCCCCACCACACCGGGTCGGCCCCGCCCATGCCCAACCCCCGCCCAGCCTGGCCCCGCCCCATCCGGCCCCGCCCACACCCTCCCGGCCGGCCCCGCCCACGCCGGGCCCCGCCCATGCGCCCCCGCTCACCTGGCCCAGCGCCGAGAGGCTGCGCACGCGCACTACGCGCGCATCGGGGCCCAGCCGCACCCGGAAGGAGGCGTCGGGCGGGAAGACGACGCGGTCGTGGCGGCAGGGCACGCGCTCGGCGTCCACGGAGAAGAGGCCGGGCGCCGCGGCCGCGGGGCGCCACAGGTGCGGGTCGTGCCACGAGAAGCGGTCGGGGTCGCGGAACAGCGCGGGCGCACCTGGACGGCGGGGTCTGAGCGCCGGCGCGCCCCGGCCCCGTGCGCCCCTCCCCCGCCCCCCATACCCCGCGCCCCCGCCCCGCCCCGGCGCGCCCCGGCCTCACCTGCGCCGCAGTCCGGGTGCGAGCCGCTGTCCGCCGCCCCGAAGGCCGCCCCCGCCGCCAGCTCCAGCTCCCCGTCCAGCGGCAGGCGCTGCAGGGAGGCGCGGGGCTGAGGGGCAGCCGAGGTCCAGGAGGTGGCCGGCGCCGGGGCCAGGGGGGCCCCAGACGGCTCAGGGCGCCCCGCCCACCTCGCCCTGCGGCCTGGGGCGCTCTGGACCGGACCCCGCGGGCCGGGGGCGCAGGCTCAGCCCGGTCCCGCCACACCTGCGCTGGCCACGCCGGCCCCGGCAGCGGCCCCCTCGCGTGGCTCGGCCACAGCGGCCCCGGTGTGGGCACCAGTGTCACAGCGAAGGGACGCGCGGACGCGATCGGGAACCGCAGCAGCGGGCCCGAGGCGCCGGGCGGGGTGAGCTGCGCGCAGCTGGGGAGCGGAGCCCCGGAGGTGGCCCCCCTCCCCAGGCACCTGGGGGTCCCTCCGCACCCCCAGAGGCCGGCTCCTCCGGGAAAGGAGGCGGCGGTACCTGTGGGGAGAAGGGGGTGAGGAGGGGCCCCTGCAAGTCCGCGAAGCCGCTGTGGGCGGCGCCTGGGCAGCGCGACGGATCCCGGCGACAGGACAGCTGGGTCCGCACCAGGGCCCCCAGGACTGGGTCCCGGCAGGACGCCCCGGGACGGGGGCGGGGCGGGGCGGGGGGGCGGCGCCTGCCTGGCAGGGAGCAGCCTCGGGCCCAACCTGCCGGCCCGACGAAACGGACCCATTTCCGGGGGGTTTTAGAGCGTCAGCGTGACCGCGGGGAGCAGGGGCCTGACCTCCCTCCAGGTGACCGGGACTAGCCTGCGGGACGGTCTGGTTCTGCGTTGCCCTGGGAGCAGGCAGGCGCTTTCCCGCCCCTCTGCCAGGGCCGGTTGGCCTTGGCCGGAAGCCACGCTGCCCGGCCTGTGCGCGGCTGGGAGCAAGGAGCCCGCCCCCCAGGAACGCCGCCTCCGCCTCAGCCTCTGCCTCTGCGGCCGGAGCTGCAGGCCGCCAGCAGGTGGCGACGTCGAGCCTGGTGCCCCCAACGGCCCCAACCAGCCAGGGACCCTGGGCTCTGGCAGGGCCTCCGCCCCACACCTGCCCGAGGGCAGGGGCAGCGGGCCGGAGGGGCAGCCTCGCCCTGGTGTCGGGAGAGAGCGGGAGCAAGGCCGTCTGCCATCTCAGCCAGCGCTGGCACGCGGGCCCGGACGTCGCTGGGCATGAGAGGCGCCCGATGCCCACTGGCCTCGCCGTGCCAGCCACCCACGGGCACCGCCCTGCCAGCGGGCACGGTGTCCTGGACAGCGCTGGCCGGCAGGGAGAGGCCGTACGACCCGTCGGGACCAGGGGGGAGCAGCGGCCCAGGGGCGGGGCCGGGTGCTTGGGGCGAGTAGGGGGTGCGCCAGCACGTCCGGAGAGGCCCCCGGGGAGGGCTGACCACACGGAACGGCCCGTGGTCTGGCAGTGACCGACAGCGGCACCCCCAGGCCCGTGTCTGCAGGGCGGGGAGCCCCCCAGGCCCGGAGGGAAGGCCGGGCGAAGGGGAGAGCCTCGGGAGCGGAGGACGGAGAGCGCCCGAGGCCCCCTCGGGGCAGCAGCCCCCGGCCAAGAGGCGGGGTCCCGAGCACGCGGCTCGTGAGGGTGGGAGATGACAGGAGATGACAGGACGTCCCAGGTGCCCTCAGCCCGTGCCCTGGGGCGGGGGCAGCTCCAGACACATATCACCGCGGGGGTGGGGGGAGGGGCAGGGCCGGCCGAGCCAGCGTCTCATAGGGACATGGCTCCCGCCTGCCCGGACGCTGCGCCAGGGTCGTGGTGACGGCGGCTTAGGCCGAGGACAGGTGTCCGGGAGACAGGAGGCCCGGGCAGAGGAGACGCGGAGCGGCCGAGGTTGGGGGAGCCGACCTCGGAGCCTGAGGGCGGCCAGCTCGGACCGGCTTCACCGGTGGCAGGGCAACGCCCCAGCCGCCGGGCCCAGCGGGGATGGCCCTGCACCCAGCCCTGCGGGCCCTGTGGGCTGCTGGGTGGGGAGAGGAGGGCGGGGCGGGGCGGGTGTGGGGCGCAGGGCCGGAGGGCCTCCCGGGAAGGGGGAGGGGGCCAAGCCGGCTGCTCCAGCCTCCAGCTCTTCCCAATCGGGAGGGAGCGGCCCCCTCGCCCGACACCCCCACCGGAGCTCCCAGCCCCCTGCCGCGCTGGTCGCCAGGGTGATGTCGAGGAGGCGGGGGCAGGGCCGCTGCCCCCCTGCGGGTCAGGGGGTCCCCTTAAGCCCGAGCTGACCCCCCAGCGTGACCCGGGCACAGCGGACCCACTGGGCTCCCTGGCCCACCCCCCACGGCCGCCGCGGGCCTCACCATGTCCGAGAGGCTGTAGCTGCCCCGCACCAGGACGGACACCATCTGTGGGAGGAAGGGGGGTCAGCGGGGCCCGGGCACCCCCTGGCCGGGCGGGGGCCGCCGCGCACCTGGTCGGCGGGGAACTGGACGGCGGCGCCGGCGCACGGGGTCCGGTTCTGGCTCCAGTTGATGGGGTTGTCAAAGTCGGTGTTGGGGACCCAGAGCTTGTGGTCGGCCTGGGCCAGCGCTGGGGGGGGAGCGAGGCAGCTGGGGGTTCCCTCCTGCACCCCTCGGCCGGGAGGCGGCCCCCTGGGTCTGCAGACCCGGCCAGGCGCACCCACCCCCAGGTGCCACCCACACGGCTCCTGCCCGCAGCCCGCGCTGGCCCCTGCGGAGCGGGGACGCCAGGGGACACCAACCGTGCCCAGCACGAACAGGGGCCCGGGGAGGAGCCTGAGGGGCCGGCAGGAGCAGCGTCCGCGTCCCCGGCGCCGCGGGGTGCGGGACAGAGGCCCGGCTGGACACGAGGCGGCCGGAGCCCCCGGATCGGGGTGGTCGCCGCAGGCCCCGGGCAGCGCACCAGGCCTGAGCTGCTCGCGCCCACGCTCGGCCCCGTCCAGGGCGCCCCTGCCCGCGCCCTGGACCTGGACCCTGGGTCTGCGGGAACGTGGCTCCCCGGCCGGGCCCGGCTCCCCTCTGTCCCCCGTGGCCGGGCCCGGCCCCCCACTGTCCCCCGCGGCTGGGCCCGGCCCCCCACTGTCCCCCGTGGCTGGGCCTGGCCTCCTACTGTCCCCTGCGGCTGGGCCCGGCTCCCCTCTGTCCCCCGCGGCCGGGCCCGGCCCCCCACTGTCCCCCGCGGCCGGCGCCTCGCTCACCCCAGAGCTGCAGCCACAGCAGGACGGCCCTGGTCGCCATCGTCCCGGGAGACTTTGCCCGGAGAGGCGGGGCGGGGCTGGAAAGGCCGGGGCGGGGCGGGGGCGGTTACACATTACCCCGGGCCGGCCCGCCCGCCCCGCCCGCCCCGCGCTCCAGGGCCCGCGGCAGGGAGGGCCGGTCAGCATCGGCCTGACCCCGGGCAGCGGGGGAGCCGCCCAGGCCGCGCCCAGTCGGCCAGGACACAGGACGCGGGGCCGGTCACACCGGGAAGGCGGAGTCGCTGGGCCCGGCGGCTGGGCGTCCCGCGCCCGCTCCCGTCGGGGGTCCGGGCCTACGCAAGAGCGTCCGAGGCCGCGTCCTCCCCACGCAGGCCGGTGCCGGCGGCCGCCGGAGGGGACGGGCCGCGACACGCGACGACCGCGAGAGACGCCGCGCCAGATGCCGGCCGGCGGCCGAGTCGCAGCCGCCGCTCGGGGAGCAGCAGCAGCCGATGGAGGCGGCCCAGGCCCGGCCGGCCGGCCCCGACCCGGGCCGCTCTGCGCCTGCGCGTCCCCGCCCGCGCCCACCGCGCTCAGGCCCGCGCCGGGCCCCTGCTCCGTCCGCCCCGGCTCTGGGGCCCCGGGGAGGCCGTCGCGGGCTCGGGCCGGGCGCGGAGAGGACGCGGCCGACGGGAGGGCCGCGCCCCGGCCGCGACGGACCAACCCGGCCTCAGAGGCGCCCGCCTGCTCGGGGGCGTGGCCGCGGCGGTCACTGGGGGGCGAAGGCGACGTCCGCAGGCGGCGGCTCGTGCCCGTGTCACCCGCGCGCGTGTCTGTCCCGCTCCATGGCCCTGGGGGGCTTTCCCAGCAGGCCTTGGGGTGAGCCGCACCTGGGGACCCCCGAGCGGCCGCGGGCGAGGCTGGAGCGTCTGCGCAGAGTGCGGGCCGCGGCCACTCGGGGGACAGGCCTGGGCGGGGGGGAGGGGCTGGGCATGCGCACTGGGGCTCCCCGCTGGCTCCCCGCCGCCCGGGCCAGGCACGATGCGAAGAGGCGCCGGCACCCCTGGGGACTGCCTCCTGGCCCCGCCCTGGGACGCTGGACCCGGCTGAGGTCTGACCGGTGTGCCAGGGCGCGACTGGCCGGGCTGCGGGAAGGGGCAGCGTCGGCCGGGGACGAAGTGGACGTCGCCGGGGGGAGGGCCCCAAGTCCGTCCCTCAGTGGCCACCCTCTCCCCGCCCTGCGCGGTCCAGGACTGACCCTGAGACCGACTCTCCTGGGCAGGGGCCAGTGGACGGAGCGAGCTCCGGTCCAGTGGGGGCTGGTCAGGCCTCCGCTTGGAACTGGCCATCGCTCCCGACGCCCCCCCCCCGCTGCGCCCCTCGGGCAGCCCTGGAGGGGTCAGTGCAGAGTGGGCGACCAAGACCTGGAAACGGCCCCAGATGCCCCCCAGACAGCCGCGGCCCCTGGCAGGCGCCCCCACCCTGCTGCACACACCCGCTGTCCGGACCGGCCTGGACGCACCTCGGCCGTGGCCCCGCGTGTCTGCTTCCTGCCCTGAGCCCCGGGCGCTCCGGGTCCGCCCGTGTGGCCGGCATCCGCGCTGCCCTCACCATGGCCAGGGGTGCTCGGGGGGGGGGAGGGGCCTTGTCCATCAGCGAGTGGACGCCGGGCACTCTGCCTTTCCCACGCTGGGCCGGGGGAGGGGACGAGCAGCAGGTGCAGGCCCCAGGCGCCAGAGTGGACTTGCTGAAAAGGCCATCTGTGGGCACCCGGAGGGCGGGGGGGGCTGTGGAGACGCCATCTTGGCCTTCTGCTTGGAGTCGGACAGACGCCATCTTGCAAGAGCAGCCTTTGGTTTTCGTTCTTTCTTGTTTTCGAGACCAGGTTGCGCTACGTTGCCCGGGGCAGTCCCGATCCCGCGGATGCAAGCCATCCCCAGCCTCAGCCTCCCAGGTAGCTGGGATTACAGGCACCCACCACCGCGCCCAGCTATTTTTTTTTTTAGAGATCAGGTCTCGCTGTGCTGCCCGGGGTCGTCTTGAACCCGCGGACTCAAGCGGTCCCAGGCCTCCTGCCTCCCAGCACTTGGACTACGGGCGCTGCCACCACGCCCGGCTTGGACGTGCGGCCTTTGGTTCGGCCCGCAGGACGCTGGCCGGGCCTGGGTCAGGTCACGGCCACTTGGACTACTGCCCCGTTAGTGACTCGTCCCATTTAGCTCCCTGGACGGCCCAGGAGCGGAGCCGCGCCGCGCGTCAGCCGCATCCCTCAAAGGACGTCTCGCGGTTCCTGGCAGCAGCGCTGCCGTGAGGGCTCCTTTCAGGCCGCGAGTTTCTCTCTGGGGATGAGAACGAGCAGCTGAGGCCACACAGGTGCGTGAGCCCGTAACCAACGACAGCACCCGCCTCCCCGACCCCCCTCTGCCAAGGTCGCAGCAGGAGGCCGGCGGGCTCCACGCGCGGGGACACGTGGGCCTGGGTAGTGTGGTCTCAGGCGTGAAAGACGGGCTTCGTACGCCGTGGCGAGCAAAGGAAGCAGCTTTTTGGCTGGTTTCCCGAGTCGACATCTGGCCGACATCTGGCGTGGTGGCGCACCCCTGTTATCCAAGCGCTGGGAGGCAAGAGGCCAGGGATCGCGTGAGTCTGTGGGTTCGAGACGACCCCAGGCAACATAGCGAGACCTGGTCTCAAAAAAGCAGCTGGGCGCGGTGGTGGGCGCCTGTCATCCCAGCTACCTGGGAGGCTGAGGCTGGGGTTCGCTTGAGTCCGTGGTGCCCCGGGCAACACAGCGAGACCGAGTCTCAAAAAAAAGGAGTCGGCGTCCGGCCGAGTGAGCACAGCCTCAAATCCGGAGCTTCCAAGGTTCCGTTCAGAGCAAAGCACCAGCCACCCCTCACGGCCACACGCAGTGCTTCAGTCACAAACACGGCCCCTCGGGCGGCGAACCCGCGTCCGTGCGTCTGCGCTGGCCGAGGCCCCCGCGACCGCCTCGCGCAGCGTGGCTCGGCCGGTGGGGGACGCCGTCCCGTCCCTTCTCAGCGCAGGTCGCTGGCTCAAAGGGACGTCGCTGGCCCTCGCCACAGGCGCCCGCCAGACGCTGGGTGGGCGCGGGGGACGGGGCGTTCGGTCCGCGCGTGCTCCCACGTCTCGGCGGCGTCCATGTGTTTAGCAGTTTTCAGCAGCCCCGCCAGGCCGGCCGGCAGAGGGACGGGCATGGGCCCTGGCCGTCCGGGCGCGCATCCAGGGGCCGGGTGTGTGCTGAGGGGGGGAGGGACAGCGGGTGATTCTGCTGGTGACTGTCGTGGGTTTGGGTGGGATTCCTCAGGAGAGGAGCGGGAGAAACCTCCTTATTTTTTCTATTTCTGAGCAGGGGAAATGTGGCCGAGCGGCTGGGGTTCCGGTGACGAGTGCGCATGTTGTGGTTTGGCTTGAGCTCGTCAGCGAATGTTCTGGAAGGCTGCAGTGCTTTTCCGCCTGCTGCCTCGGCGAGGTGGTCAGGGGTCCCGGAGCGGCCGTTGCTGCGGGGACCCTCCTGGGCGTCTCTCTTCAAAAATGGGGACCGCTGCAAGGTGGGGGCGCAGGGGCCCACGAGGGAGGGCGGGCCGCGCGGGGGGGGGCACCCCTAGGAGGACAACAGCTGCGCAAATACCATCAACGCTGTGAGGATTAGACGCTGACTGGGCGAGACGCACGCACGAGGACCAGTCGGGAAGGAGCATCGGGAGCCCTGGGCGGGGCCGGGCGGGGAACGGGCAGGAGGGACCGAGACGAACCCGCGTCCCAGCATCGGGGCTCAGCGAACGCATGCCGAGCCACTTATCACGGGTTCGGGTTCCTCACCAGCCTGGACCGGGACGGTCACACGCGGGGGCCGGAAGGCAGAGCCAGGACCCGGGGTGCGCCGCTCGTGGGGAGGGATGGGGGGCCCCCTTATCCAGCAGAAGACGGCTGTGGGGTGAACGCCCTTCTCTTCGGGGACACGTCTCTGCGGGGGTCGCTCCTAGGAGGGCAGCGGCTGCCATCTGCAGGGCCGGCCGGGGCGAGGGCAGACAGGATCTCAGGCGTGTCTCATCTGTTCCCGGCCCCCGCCAAAGACGGCCGGGGAGGCTGAGTTCGCCATTGCCTCCGTGGGCCGGGCCAGCGCGTCACCTCCGCAGGCGACGGCTTCCCCTGACCGCTGCCGCCCGGTCCCCCTCCGATGGACGGCGCTCGGGAGCGTCCACACGCACGCTGGGGCCCCGCGGGGACCCCGTTCCCGGCCGGGAGCCCGACACGCCTTGGAGGCCGTCGGTCGGGGTGAAGGCGGCTCCATCTCTGGGTCATGGCGGAGCCAGGGGCAGCTGGGCGGGAGGCCATCTCCAGATGGCGCCGCTCCGAGCACCTCCCCTGCCAGGCGGGAGGCGTGCCCGTCTCCAGGCTGGCAGCGCCCTGCCCGGAGGCCGCTCCTGCCCGGGCGCCCCGCAGGGGGCTGCTGCTGGGACCACCTTCTGGCCCCTCGGTCATGGCTGAGGGAGCGACGCGGCACGGCCGTGGCCAGCGCGCAGGAGGATGGACGGGGAGAGGAACCGGAAGGACGAGGGGGGAACGGACACGCTGCGGCGGCTCCGGGCCGGGCCGAGGTGGCCGCTGGCACCGGGGACGCTGTCTCTCCAGGGCCCGTCCCCCCTGGCGTGGCCAGCAGGTGGGTGACAGCTCAGGGACCCCCCCCTCAGCTGCCCTCTCCCAAGCGCCGGGGCTCGGGGCACGTGACGGCCAGCGCCGGGCCGGCCCCCCGCAGCCTCCCTGACCGCAGCGGCGAGGCGCGGAGCTCTGCCCCGAGCCGGCCGTCACCCGCGTCCCCCGACGCACCCGCCCGGCCGAGGCCACCGCGGGGCGAGGACGGACGCTGGGCTCCACGTCCCGCTCTGGGCCTGTCCTCCGACCGCGCTGCCTCCAAGCTGGCCGCAGGCAGCGGCCAGGAGCCCCGAGGCGGGAGGCGGCAATAGGTGGCCGTCTCCGCCTGCTCCTTTTGCGCCTGGGCCCCGTCCCGCCCTGGCGCCCCCGCTCCGGGTGGGCAGCGCGTTCCTGTGTGGACGGTGCGTTCCCGCCGTGGGCGGCGCGTTCCCGTGTGGGCGGCGCGTGGAGGCGCCGGCGGCAGCTCCTGCCGCAGCCTGTTCCGCACCTGGGCACGAGCACGGCGCCGTCCGGGAGTTCCCCGGGGCGGGCGTTCCTGGAGACACGCCGTGGCCTCTCTCCGGCCAGGGGTGGCTGGATGGCCCGTCGGCCTGTTTACCCGCAGGGGCTCGTGGTCCCTGGGCGCCTGGCTTAGCCAGACGTGGAGGAGCCGGTTCCTGTGAGTGAGTTCATGCTGATGTCCCAGAAGCCCTCTGGACAAAACGGTGAGATTCTGCTAGGCGCCTCCAGAAGCGAACGGGTTAAGTGTTACTCGCTTCTCCGCGGGAGCTGGGGTCTCTGATTAATGGGACAAAACGTGTCCAATTAAACAGTTAAATAAGGCCGGCAGGTGGCTCGTGCCTGTAGGCTTCAGCCTATGAAGCGGCCGGGGCTAGGGATCGCGGTTCGAGTCCCGCCTGGGGCCCGTAGCGAGACCTAGTTCCAAAAACTAGCTGGGCGTGGTGGTGCGCGCCTGTCATCCCAGCTACCTGGGAGGCTGAGGCTGGGGATGGCTGGAGTCCACGGTACCCTGGACAACGAGAGCCTGCGGTTCCATGGGCAAAAACAACGAGACCTGGTCTCAAAAAAAAAAAAAAAAAAAAAACAGTTAAATAAATATTATTAAAGACATCTGGGCCGTCAGTCTGCAAGAAGTGACCGAGACGTGCCCAAAGGATGTTGTGGAAAGTAAACAATGAGCAAAGCAGCAATTATTCAGCCCACCCCAAACGAATAAAAAGCCTGTCAGGTGTGTAACAAATGGCTGTTGTCCTTAACGACTACTAGAAGATTAACCGCGGCCGGGCACGGTGGTGTGTGCCTGTGAGCGGCAGCCTAGGAAGCCGCGGCTGGGGCCAGGGATCGTGGTTCGAGTCCCGCTCAGGGCAACGTAGCGAGACCTAGTTCCAAAAAAAGTAGCTGGGCGTGGTGGCGCGCGCCTGTCATCCCAGCTACTGGGAGGCTGAGGCTGGGGACGGCTCGAGTCCGTGGTACCCCGGGCAACGGGAGCCTGCGGTCCCACGGGCAGAAATAGCGAGAGCTGGCCCCAGAAAAAAGAACGTCAAGGCATAACCTGGAGATGTGGCTTCACGCGCAGGCGGTCTGTCCACGGAGCGAAGGACCAGGTCTGCTTCCCTTCCTCTTGACTCTGACGACACCTGCACAGACGCAGCTTAGCTCCGTCGCCTCGCTGTGCACTGGCTACGCGACAACAGTGTCCTGCCGGCCCGAAGATGTTACAGAGCCTCGGCCGCCATGGCCGGGCCCCCACTGCACCCCGAAGCCCGCGCGTTCGTTTCTCTCGTCCACCCCTTCTGCGCCACCTCGCCTCTGACTGCGGGCGCTGGGCAAGCTCGGCCAGGCGGCCGCACACCCCCAGGGGGTCGCAGCCAGTTGGCCGGGGGCCCGGCCTGGAGAGCACACCCCCGTCAGGGCACTCCTGGC
>PVHY01034730.1:0-10256 GCA_004024945.1 Uropsilus gracilis | reverse complement strand
ACCTCCCGGTGGGTGGCCTGTGGTGGGGCTGCAGCCTAGGCTACCAGGGGTTACTCCCACCTCCTGAAGGGTCTTCCCTGCCCGATTGGCCACACCCGACTTCCTGAGCCTTGTCCCTTCTCCAGGGGACCGCTGGCATTCAAAACGACCCTCTCTGTCCAGCTGGGGAAGCTGAGGCTCAAAGAAGGACCTGGCTCAAGATCCCTCATAGATCTGAAGGCTACTTTGAGGGAGGGGAGGAGACCCAGGTCTTCTGGATTTCTGACTGGTTGGGCTGAGGACAGTCATGGGCAGTTGGAAGACAGAATGTTAAGATGGAAAATTACAAGATATAGTTCTTTTTCTCCCACTTTGACAAATATTTGTTGAGTGTGTGCTCTGTCCCGGCCTTTGAGCTGGGATCCTGGGAAGGACAGGAAGCAGGGCAGAGGTCTGAAAATCTCAGGGCAGAAAGGACTCAAGAAAATTTGGGTTCATTTTTCCCCTCTTCCAATAGTAGTGATTTTTTTCTTCAAAAATAATAGGCGTACAATGCTGCATCTTTGATGGGGCATCTGCTTTGTAAAATCTGCATTGTACTGGAGGTCTGATTCTGTTTACACCCTCACAGCAATTCTAAGAGATTGTAACTCTTACCACCGTCCCTCCTTTTCCCCCCTAACCACCCCCCCCAAAAAAAAACACAAAAAACAACAGAAGCACAGAGAAACAAGCAACTTGCCTATTAAAGTCAAGTGAGAAGTAGGCAAGCTTGAATTTGTACCTAGGTCTGCCTGGGTCAAACCCAGAGGATTATGCTACAACAAAACAAAACAAAACTTTAATGACCTTTTTCATTTTTTTTAAAATGCAAATAACCTGCTTTCCTCATGGAAACCCTTAGATAATGCAGATATAGCAATGAGCAATGAGAAACTCAGGTGGGGACTTTCACCTTCCTCTCCACTTATGGAAAACTGAGGCCCATGGGGAGCAGCTCACAACTGTGAGGCCCCACCGACCTTAGCTTTGTAGTTTGGAAACGTTTCTGGGGGTTATGGCGAAGCACAAGTTTTATGGTTTCAGGAGGCTGTGGGGTAAGTCTAATGTGGGGATGAGTGATGAAAGGAAGGGCAAGTTTCTAATCTGGAAGGTCTGTATAAACCAGGATGAGGGTGCTTGATTACCTCCCTTGATGAGCAGCTCCCTCCCTCATGTTTTGACCTTCAGCTCCCTGGTTTGCAGCCTGTGCCAAATTCCAGGTCCTGATCTTAGGGCCTTAAAAAAAAAAAAAAAAATCTTTTATTCTTACATGGGACCCAGTGAGTTCTGGTTTCCCAGACTGGAAACGGGCTCAGGCAGGTAAAGCCACTCAGACAAGGATGACTTAGACTTTCTCTCTTCTACCAAATGCTGGAGTTTTTCAGAATGTGGGGGCTTGTGGAGAGGGGTAGGCCAGGGCTGGCTGGGGATTAAGGCACTCACATGTCAAAACAAGGGTGAGAGCATACTGCAATCAGGCGGACCCCATTTCAGTCTTACTGGCTGCTTCCTGGTCCTGGGATTTTCCATTCCCACTTTTGCCTGGTTTGTAGTTTTATTTTTTTTATCATAAGTAATAAATTTGTTTTTCAGAGGTAATACTAGCCCATGGTTAAAGAAAAGATAATTAAGCGTTCAGAAGTGTAAAAACAACTTGAAATATCCATCCCCCTCCTTCCTCAGGCCCTCAGCACCCCTCCTCAGAGGCAGCTCAGCAGCCTTCCGAGAAGCAGAATATATCACCCCTCTGTGTGAGGATGTATTTATATCCTCCCCACCTATTTAAAAAACCCTCTGACACCACTGTACGCCTCGCCTTTTTAAAACTTTGGCTTAGCTGTTTCTTCCACTTTGAGGTTAAGAACTAGAGTGGACTTGGGTGCACATACCAGCCCCTCTGCTTATGGGCTGTGTGACCAGGACAAGTGTCTTTGCCGCTCTGTGCCCACAGTTCCTTCCCTGTCAGAAGGTTAGGAAGGCGGGCATGGTGGCTCGTGCCTGTAAGCTTCAGCCTATGAAGCGGCGGGGGCTAGGGATTGCGGTTCGAGTCCCGCCTGGGGCCTGTAGGAGACCTAGTTCTAAAAACAAGAGCTGGATGCGGTGGCGCGCGCCTGTAATCCCAGCTACCTGGGAAGCTGAGGCTGGGAATTGCTTGAGTCTGTGGTACCCCGGGCAATGAGAGCCTGCAGTTCCATGGGCAAAAGTAGTGAGACCTAGTCTCAAAAAAAAAAAGGTTAGGCAGCAGAGTTCATCTCATTAGGTCACTGTGAAGTTCACTGTGGAAAATGGAGCTTCATTCCTAGGACAGTGTCTGGGATACAGGGTAATCAGTTGATAGCAGCTGCTACGCTAGAGTCTTCCTTTTTCACAGACTGAATTTAACAATTATTGAGTGCCTATGGTGTCCCAGGCACCATTCTGGGTTTTGGGGACATAGTAGAGGATGGAAGGATGAAAATTCCTGCCCTCAAGTTCTTGATGTTTTTGCTGCTATGAATGAATGAGGGGGTAGTCAGGGAGGGCTTTTTGGAAGAGGTGACCTTTAAACAGACCTGAAAGAGGTAAAAATCCCATTGAGGAAGAACAAGTGAACAGGCCTCAGGCAGGCCAGTGTCTGGCACGAAGGAGCAGCAGGGAGGTGGGGAAGAGATAGAGATCACTAAGGCCCTGGATAGTTGGGCTGTTATTCTGGGGAGGCCACAGGAGCTTCCCAGAAGAAGAGGGATATGAAAGACATGATCTGACATGTGCTTAACTAGATTCTTCTGGTGTAGACGTGACTGGAGAGGGGCTGGACCACCTTGGGGTCATTCAGCAGGCTCCCAGCTCTCTGCTGGACAGGGCTGGGCTGCCTGGGGGAGCAAAGTGCAGTAAGGGTGGGGTAGCAACAGCCCTGGGCATGTGGCCAGAGTCTGCCCTGGGTGTGGGTGGCAGGTGTGGGCGAGGTCTTAACCCTGCCTTCCAGAGGGAGCCAGAAACAGTCCCCCAGGCCGCGCTTGTCTGGAAATAACTAGCACCTGGTGTTTGAGTGGAGCCCACACAGTCCAAGGTGCTTAAGCCTTGGGAGCCAAGGAACCTGGATTCAAATCCTCATTCTAGCTGCTTTGTAGCTGTGTGACCACGAGCAAGTCACTGTATCTGTGTGGGCCTCCATTTAAAGTGTAAAATGAGGATGAAACAGTGCCTGTGTGAAGGGCTACAGTGAGAATAAGCATGATTGGGGGGGGGGTGGAGGATGCCTACCTGGGTGAAATGAGGAGCCATAGGTATGTAAAATGGGGAGGGGAGTCGTTGGCTTAGCCTCTTGGCCTAGGAGCCAGGAGCCTGGTCTGCTCAGGGGCTTTCCCTGTCCTGCATTTCAGTGTCACACCCCAACCCCCAGCCCTGGTAGAGACAGCCATTGTGGGGGGTATAAGTTTTCTCCCCGGAAACCTCTGAACAACAAGTTCCTCTTTTCAGGAAAATGTCTGGTGGGGGTGGGGTAGAGATTAGCACTTCCCCTGGTTTGTGTGACCTTGGGCAAGTCACTTCCTGTCTTTGAGCTTCTTCATTGGGGGTGGGGCATTGAACCCCCCAATCAACTGAGGGGCCTGGAGGGCTGTAGTTGTCTAGGTCCCCCATGGTAAGTTTTCAAGGTGCCCATGAAAGGGATGCTGACAGTTACCATGCACTCAGTATGTGCAAGGTACAGTGTCAAGTGCTGTAAATTCGCAGACTCATGTGGTCCCACTCAGTGCTTGAGTGGGAAGATCACTTGCCTGAATCACGTGGCTAGGCAGGAATTTGAACCTCCAAGTCTGGGGATGTCAGATCCTAAATGCTGAGCCAATTTGCTGATCGGTCTTCCAAGGTTGAACTAGCTATCAACTCCTCCAGGCAGTCCTCCCTGGAGCTCCCTGACTTGGGGTTGTCAGGAAGCTGGGACTGTGAGCTGTGCTGGACTATGAGGGAGCAGGGAGTGTCTGCTGATAGCCCTTGGTTCATCACTGGTGGGGGGAGGGCTGGATGGGATGGATAGCCGGAAGTGGGGGAGCTGGGCTAGCATCAGTCCCCCACTGGCCGCAGGTCTCACCCTGCCCCTCCCCTCCAGCCTCAGCTTCCTCCTCTGACCCAAGTGGGGGGTTAGGAGGACCAAAACACCTGGTAGAGATGGGGTACCAGGCAAGGACTGGCTCAGAGCCACTCTGAGCTCCTGACTATGCCCATGACTGTGCCCACCCTCCTCCAGCACACCTACCCCCTGCTTACCTGCCTCTGTCTCCATCTCCTTCCGTCTGCCTGTTGCTCCCTCCCCCACCTGTGTCCCCTGATCTGTGTCCTCTCTGTCAGTAGGACTCTTCGTCCTGCATCTTTTTCTGGTCAGGCTGTGTGTCTATCCTGTCTGTCTTATATCCTGATGCCCCTCGCTCTCATTCTCATTCTCACTCTTGCTTTCTCCTCCCAGCGGATTTGATTCACTCCCCCAACCTGTTGCTTTGTGTGCCTCCTCCAGAGCCTGTCTCCCCTCTGTGTCTCCCAGTCACTTTCTGTCACTTAAATCCTCCCAGGGGCACTCAGAGGAAGAAGGGGTTGGCCCCTGGAGGCGCTCTCTGGCCTAACAGTGCCTGTCCCTCTTCCTGTCCTGCAGCGAGACGGTGGTCTGCTCCAGCCGGGCCACTGTGATGCTCTATGATGACAGCAACAAGCGGTGGCTGCCAGCCGGCTCAGGGCCCCAGGCCTTCAGCCGCGTCCAGATCTATCACAACTCTATGAACAATTCCTTCCGTGTGGTTGGCCGGAAGCTGCAACCAGACCAGCAGGTAAAGCCTCTCCTTCCCTGCTTTGGGCTGAGCTAGCTCCCTGCTTCTACCACCATCACCCCTTACCCCCTCTTCCCTTCTGCCAGGTGGTCATCAACTGTGCAATTGTCCGGGGTGTCAAGTACAACCAGGCCACCCCCAACTTCCACCAGTGGCGCGACGCCCGCCAGGTCTGGGGCCTCAACTTTGGCAGCAAGGAGGATGCGGCCCAGTTCGCTGCAGGCATGGCCAGTGCCCTAGAGGCACTGGAAGGTGAGGGCGGTGGCAGGCAGCCCACAGAGCTGGCTGTGCGACTAGGGCAGCGGTTTACCACTCAGCCTCAGTGTGCTCGTCTGTATAATGGGCTAATCTATGACCCCCACAGTTAATTATGCCGATGCTCCTGTGGGTTCCTGCGTTCCTGTGTACACCCACATAAGTGCATGATCCCAAAGGGTGCTGTCCGCTCCATCCATTTCCACACATGCTCACGCGTACAGGGCCGCCCCCCAGATGAGCTATAGATGTCTGCAGCCCCCACATGCTCCTGAGCCCTTGGGTTACGTAACCGATGCCACGGTACCCTTCGTGCTCAAGCATCGATATTAAGAAGAAAGCCCGTGCTTGATATCTCTTCAGCATGCTCCTCTATCACCTGGGCAGAATGCAGGTGCTGGTTCTACCCCGCTGGGGCCTGTGCCACTTCTGACCCCCCGCACCCCCGGGTTGCAGGCCCTGCCAGCCCCCAGGCGAGGCTGCAGGTGTGGGTGCTGTGTGGCCAGGCCCACATGAAGCTGTGGAACTTAAAAGTGTCAAAGGGCAAAGGTGTTTGCTTCCTGGGGGGAGGGGCTGGGTGTCTGGGCACACACAGAAAACAGTGGCAGGCGGGTCTGGTTCCTGGAGATAGAAGGAGGTTGGGGGAAGGGTAAGGAAAGCCACCAAGTCACCCCAGACTCTGGGCCTGGATACTGAAGTTATTAGCCCAAATCTAAGGCTTGTTCCTTTAAACCCCACACCATGGACTTGGGGCCAGGGACAGACCGGTCTTTGCTGCCTCATCTGTCCTGTGGGCATCATCCCAGCACCCATCTCCTCACAGTGGCTCAGATAAGGAAGCTGGTGCTGGCCCTCTGCTCAGAGGTTTTGTCCAGGTGCTCAGCCCCCAGGTCAGGTCCCCCAGGAAGGAGGAAGTGAGTGGCTGGATTCCTGGGAGGCCAGGAAAAGTGAGGGATTGTTCTAGGGCAGGGCGGCATCCTGGGGTTGACTCACTACCCTTAATACTCTTGCCTTCCAGGAGGTGGGCCTCTGCCACCTGCACCTCCCACCTGGCCCGTCCAGAATGGCCCCTCACCAGAGGAGATGGAGCAACAGAAAAGGTGGGGGCAGTCCCTGGGTGGGAGGAACCTTACCTGGGCCAGAGTTCTAGAATGTTTCAGACTCCCTAAACCCTAGAATTCAGTACCCCCCCCTTCCAGTCTCTGGAATGTGCCTTCTCCCACGGGGCTAGAAACAGACAAGTTTCAGAGCCCATGCCCTTCTGGTATTCAGGAGACTCCTGACACCCGAGTTCAGTCCTTCCTCACCTCCCAAGTCCTGGCCCCCAGATTCTGGAATCTAGTAATTTAAGGATCTTGGGCTTTTGTGACTCAGGCACTCTTGATAGTCTCATGACCAGGATGCGCCATCTTGGTCCTCTGCTTCCCCCACCTTCTGCCATACCCCCTTCCCAGTCCCGCAGGAGGGTAGGTCAGGGTGGGGACTTAGGAGCAGCTTTGGTGGGGGCCTCAGAGAGAAGCCATCCTGGGGACCCTGAGTGATGGCAACTCCACCACTCTCCTCAGGCAGCAGCCGGGGCAGCCGGAGTACATGGAACGTGAACGCCGGGTCTCCAATGCAGGTGATTACTCACAAGAACCTCGGGGTAGGGGGTACCTTGCCAGAGAGGTGGGCCAGCTGGATGGCAGAGAATGAGGCTGTTTTCTCAGTACCCCTCCTTTTGTTTGTTTCACAGGCCCACCTGCTCCCCCAGCTGGTGGGGGACCACCTCCACCTCCAGGACCTCCTCCTCCTCCTGGCCCGCCACCTCCACCAGGCCTGCCTTCCTCCGGAGCCCCCGCTGCAGGCCCTGCAGCAGGGGGAGGTCCACCCCCTGCCCCCCCTCTTCCCACAGCACAAGGCCCCAGTGGTGGAGGTGCCGGAGCACCTGGCCTGGCTGCCGCCATTGCTGGAGCCAAACTCAGGAAAGTTAGCAAGGTGAGAGGTCAGGTGTGGTGGGTGACTGGGCCCAGATGGAATAATAGAAGAGACTGGAATAGCCTGGGGGCATCATAGAAGGGCCAGGAGGTCTGCCTATAAAGCCCCTTCCACTGTTATTTCTCCACAGGAGGAGGCCTCAGGGGGGCCCTCAGCCCCCAAAGCTGAGAGCAGTCGAAGCACTGGTGGGGGACTCATGGAAGAGATGAATGCCATGCTGGCCCGGAGGTGAGCTCGCCCTTGTGAAAATCAGGAAACCGCCCCTCTGGGCTGCCCTTCTGGCCTGGAGAGTCCAGTTCAGGTGGGGGAGGAGATTCCTAGGTGGCTTGTTTCTTGAGGTGAAAGTTCCCAATGTTGGTAGCCAGGCTTGGGGGTAGAATGCTGGGGGCTGCATACTCCTGAGAATGCTGAGGTTTGAGCCACCAAGGTTACCTCTAGATTGTTTTATGATCCCAGAGTTTAGGTTTGCAGGAGATCCTGCCTCCGAATCTGGAAACCCAGATTCTGGGAACATTTAAGACACAACCCTCTGCTCTTGGAATACTGTCATCCCAAATGTGGGGTGCGGGGGGTGGTGATGATGGGAATCCCACCCTGAGTGGAGAACAGCCTTCCTTAACTTCTATTTTTTTTCTTTTCTTTCCTTTTTTTTTTTGAGACTGGGTCTCGCTATTTTTGCCCATGGAACCGCAGGCTCTTGTTGCCCGGGGTACCATAGATTCAAGCAATCCCCAGCCTCAGCTTCCCAGGTAGCTGGGATTACAGGCACACACCACCACGCCCAGCTATTTTTTTGGAGCTAGGTCTCGCTACGGGCCCCAGGCGGGACTCGAACAGCGGTCCCTAGCCCTGGCCGCTTCATAGGCTGAAGCTTACAGGCACAAGCCACCGTGCCCAGCAGCCTTCTTTAACTTCTAAAACATAAGTTTTTCGTAGCTTCCACAGATGTCAGCACCCGGGCACCCACCCTAGAACTCTGGGAAGGGGAAGGAACTCTGCAAGCTGCTATGCAGCTAAGAAGTACTAAGAGCCATCAGTTTTTACCTTTTCCTTCCTGCAGAAGGAAAGCCACACAAGTTGGGGAGAAACCTCCAAAGGACGAATCTGCCAATGTGAGTTGGGGATGCTTCCTGTCATGCACATCACAGCCTACCATTCTGGGAGGGATGTTGGGGAGGGGGTATGATAGGGATGGAGGCTGGGCTTGATTCTGGAGAAACTCCTGACAGTTCTATTTCCCACCAGCAGGAGGAGCCAGAGGCCAGAGTCCCAGTCCAGAGTGGTGAGTGACAGCTGGCCTTAGGCATAGGAACTACAAGTCCCACTCTGTGCTGTTCTCACCTATAAAGCACCCTTCTGGGAGAGTCTGTGCAAATAACACTAGGGATTGTATTCTACTGACATGGTTCCTTGATTTGGCGCTAATTAGTCTGAGGGAGAAAGATGGAGACCAGGCAAACCTGGTCCCTGATCTTTCCAATCTGTTGCCTGTCCTCCAGAATCTGTGCGGAGACCCTGGGAGAAGAACAGCACAACTTTGCCAAGGTGGGCCACCAATACTGGGACTCCACCTCCTCAAAGTAGTTGGCGCTCCCCATTTTGTAGGAAGGAACACAACATTATCTCTGGAATGGGAAGGGGATGGGGGAGGAAAGGGAAGAGGTTCAGGCCCTCTAATCTCATTTCTTTCCCAAATCACACCAACTCTCAGGATGAAGTCCTCTTCAGTGACCACTTCCGAGGCCCACCCCTCTACGCCAAGCTCCAGTGATGAATCAGACCTGGAGAGGGTGAAGCAGGTAGCTTGGAGAGGGGGTAGGAAGAGGGGTGAGGGCCAAGAAGAAGCCAGAGGAAGGGAAGACATCTGGTTCTACCAATCAACTTAGTGATTCTAAAAAAGGCCTTGCCAAACCTCAGTCTGCCAGTCTGAGAAATGGAGACTGAGTGAGATCTGGGATGATGCAGCTACCACATTGACTTCCAGTGCCCATGACAGACATTACTAATCTATCGCCAATGACATTCCTGCTGAGCACCCAGAGTCCCTTTCAGCACACTAGCCCCTGACATCCATCACCAGTTGGCAGGAGACTGGAATGTATTTGCCAACCCTGGTACTGGATGTCCTCCAGTCCTTTTCTTCTGACCCCAGTGTTCCAGAATTCTCCTCTAGAATTGTCCAGTCACTTGGTGGCTGGCCTTGTCGGTGATGTCATGGAGAGAGAGAGAGAGAGTGTTGGGGTCTTGAACCTGCTTCCTCTGCCTCTGTAGCCATTCAGCAGGGAGGTTTGTAAGTCACCCACCCTTCCTGATTGGTTACAACGTGTTCTTTTCAGGAGCTTCTGGAAGAGGTGAGGAAGGAGTTGCAGAAAATGAAAGAGGAAATAATTGAAGGTGAGGCTGCTTTTTTAAAAAAAACATTTATTTCCAAGGCACAATTTCCCTCGGAAAGATCCCTGTTTTGGAAGGGAAGGGGGATAAGGCTCTGCTCCTGACCTCTACCCCTTGTTTCCTTCCAGCCTTTGTCCAAGAGCTGAGGAAGCGGGGTTCCCCCTGACCACATGGCCCCCAGAAGATCCTTTCTGCACCCGGCCTGTCACCCTGCTTTCCCTGCCTCCACTTGACTTGGAATTGGCTGAAGGCAACACAGGAATGCGTCTTCCCCACTCCCCATCCCACTTGGAAAACTCCAAGGGGGTGTGGCTTCCCTGGCACCACGCCTACACCCATATTGGCTGCTGATTGGCTGGGGAGGCCCTACCCTTTGCTCCCTTTGGTCTTTCCCCTCTACCATCCCCTCGGGGCTGGTTCCTCTGCTGGGGATGTACCAATTAACCCCACAGCAAGGGGGAAGGAAGAAGGGAATTTCACATTCCCTTGTTCTAGATTCACTTTAACGCTTATGCCTTCGAATTTTTTTTTAAGAAAAAATATATATATATTTGGGTTTTGGGGGGAAAGGGAAATTTTTTTTCTCTTTGGTTTTGATAAAATGGGGTATGGGGGGGTATATGCTATAGCCCCAGGCTTGTCCCGTGTAGGACAGCTATTTAAAGGGGGGGATGTCCCAACATGCTGGGGGTATCTTACTCCCACCCCAGGGACTTCCCTTCCAGCTGGCTCCTTCCCCTTTTCTATGAGGAATTAAGATGCTGTAACTTTTGGAACCTCAGTTTTTTGCTTTTTTTTTTTTTTTTTTTTTTT
>PVHY01034729.1:0-10256 GCA_004024945.1 Uropsilus gracilis | reverse complement strand
TGCTGCATCCCGATTGGCTCTTGCATTAGCCAAGTATGGGCCCGGAACAGAACAGGTAAAGGGGCACTCAGAGAAGTGTAAGCCCCTGTCCATAGGAGACCATATATGGTTGCAAACTAGACCATTGGACAGTTAGTATTTGTGGCAAGCATTGATTGGAGATGACCATCCTGGAATGTCTGGAATGTTTATGTCTAATATATATGAACTCGAGACAAAGCAGCAATAAACGAGACTTGATCAGAAACCTGTCTTGTCTCCATTTCTCGTGTCTCCTGTCCCATCCCCATTCCCACTCCTTCCTCCAGGTCTCCGTTGACGATCCCGCGGGTCGGGACATCTGATAAGGAAACTAAGTGTTACTCCCACTCAAGTTCCATTTCACACCAAGAGTCATTTCCGTGGCCCTCTCTGCAGTCCCTTCAGGCCACATCCTGGGAGACAAAGCACGGGGCTTTCTCCCTCCACCACATCGACTAGCGAGTCCTGAGAGCTTGCTCAGCAGGCACATGCAAGCAAGCCGGTCCTTATCATGGAGGACGGCCCGTGGAGAGCCCCCACCATCCAAGGATGAGCACCACACCTGCCATCCCTGGCATGCAGCCCATTTGACCACCCTCGGGCCACCTCTCCTTCACTAAAGCTGTGGGCAAACAAAGTTTGGCCTTTTGTCCATCTGCCAAGATTCCTCTTAAAATCCCACAGCCTGTGAAAATGGCTCATGATAATCATGTAAGTTGTTTGCTCATTTGAAACTGGACTCCAAGATGGCAGAAAGCAGGCTGGAGAAGGGTTTCTGAAGGCACCCTTTGGGTTCTAAATAAGTCAAATGAGAGGCTGCCCACCATTACAGGGGAAAACCAGGAGCTCACCAGATACAAAACCAGACTTCATGTAATTGGGTGGCTGTGTGACTGTGTGGACTTGGAGGAGCAGGAGGAAGAGAGGAATGGATGGCTCTTGTGTGGTATGAGATTCTTAAAGCATGGCTGCTCCTTGTGTTCAGGTGTCAGTGTTTCATGGTAATTCATCAGGTCCTCCAACAGGGACCTAGCACTCCAGGAAAGTCACCCAGACACAGATCTTCCATGAACACTGGAGTCTGGACAAAGAGAAGACACAGCCTTGGCCTGGCACTCCAGAAGCTGTCCTAGATTCAACTCACACATTGGCTGGTGGTGTTTGTCTGACTCATCCTGGATATGGGAGAACATTCTAATGTTGATGTGTCTTCTTCTGACATCACTATACAAGGAACTCTGGGGCTGCAGGGGGATATGAGTCCCAGAACCATCCCTTAAGGCAGACACAGCAGCTGGGACACTGGCTTTGGAGGTGGACCTTAGATGGCATGCAGGGGAATCTTGCCTTCTCTTCAGCCTAGAGTGGTTCAACTCTGATGCAGTGGATACAACAGGTGGTAGAAGTGACCCCTGTAAACACCCCACCTCTTATGGTGGTGACTGTGTTTGGAGTTGCACTTTCTTCCATTACCCAGACACTGAGCAGAGCCTTGCCAGTGGGAGTCTGGGCCTCATGGACTCTGAGTGTAAAAGCTTCATCTATGTTGGAGGCAGAAAGGTACAGGGTCCACAATAACCCCTTCCTAGGGCCACAGTACTGGCCCTTACCCTTTAGCAAAGAGGAGGGCAGTTGTGTCCTCTACAGCAAACTCCCTCTGAGGGCCATTGGAGGCAGGTGCTATGGGAAAGTGATGAGATGAAGCTGACAAAGTTCACAGGGGAGCTGAGTACACAGAGCCAAGATCCAAAGCTCAAAATACCCCCATACCATTTGAGGGGTCCGATACTTGCACACTGGATGCCCCATTGCCAGTTCTAGGCAGATGATCCATTGTGCTCTTCCACCCAGTAAGGTTTGGAGAAGAGCAGATCCACCATTTTCTAGCCCTAAGTTCTCCTGGCTGTGCAATATACCCCTAAGTCTGTGCATGTGTGCATTTCAAAAACTTTGTATTTACAATTAATATTGAATTTAAATTGAAAGGTATACTAAAATTAAACTTACCTTATTAGAGAACTGAAACTTGGCGGGGGGGGGGAGGGAAGTGCCATGTAAACAGTGAAAAAGTTAAAATTTTTGAAACCTTAAATGAAATTGACAAAAATTAATGAGCAAGTGAAAAAGCAACATAAAGACTCGGAATTATCACCCAGAACATCTCACACTTCTCAATTTGTATGGAAAAACCAGCTCCTTCCAAACAACTCATTAAAGTTGAGAACTGGACTTTTGGCTCATAATTATTTCTGGAAGACCAATCCTGGATGTCACTGACTAATTGGGCTAATTGGAAGAGAAAAACTGCACAAAATGTTCCTTCAATATATACATCCATTTGCTTTTATTTTCAGCTAAGGCTTTTGTCTCTAATTGCATTGATTTGTAGCTCCAAACAAATGAAAAATCCTAAGGGGGAAATTTTTATAAAGGGAAATTCTAAAGGAAAATGAAGAGAAAGAAGGTCAAAAGTACTATAAAACCTAAAATATTATTCTTTTGACAACCTGTTTTAAGACAACAATCACTATGACTCACTAAAAAATATCATCTTGAACACACAGAGGGGCTGAAAACCCCGTGTCCCCATAATTGTCAACATGACCTAGAGCTTTTGCGTGGCTTTGTGGCAGCTCCCAAATGACAAATGGGTTGGCCTCAAAAAGTTTTTTCCAAGTTAATTGTTCAGAACTCAGGCCAACACGCAGAACAAAATTCACCCTAAATGCTCTTCATCTACCCCGCTGTGTCCATATTAAGGGAGAGTATACACTGCTACCTTAGTGCTAAGTCACTCCCAGAGGAGAGGGACAAAAGACCCTCCATCTCTTGGTAACATCTCATCTCTTCCCTTACCTTGCTTTTCTTCTGCCTTCAGGTTTGTGCTAATCTATACTACAAATTTCTGTTTTGTGTTGAACTTGCTGCTTTGTTTCATACTGAAAAGATGGCATTGCCCCAAGAGTTTGAATAAGTGAGAATGGGGCAAGGAGAGGCTGCTTACCTTGGTTTTCTGAGACTGGTATTTGAGTCACTGGTGGGTGACTCAAACACAGAATCTACTATCTCATACTGTCCTGGAAGTCAGCCATCCAAGGTCCGGGTGTCAGCAGGGTTGGTTTCCCCTGAGGACTATGGGGAGAATGTGCTCCCACACCTCTGGCCCCATTTCTGGGAGAGTCTCCTAGAAAATCTTTGGCCTTCAGACTCTGCCTTCATCTTCACATGGCCATCTCTGTGCCTGTCTCTGAGTCCAAATTTCCTGCCATTACAGGAACTCACTTTGTTCCAGTATGACCCATGTCAACTAATTATAGCTTAACAAACTTATTTCCAAATAAGGTCCCATTCTGAAGGAGAAAGACAAATATGTGCAATGGAAAGAAAATAAAGGAACAGACAAACTAAACCAAAACAAACCTTAGATATCTAACTGTAAAAGTGAGTCCCAGAGAGGGTACGGTGGGAACAAAGGGACGAGGGGCCCAATGAACAGTGAAAGAGGGTGAGGGGTGCTTTGGTGGTGGGTGTGGTGTGATGACTTCTGTCTAAAGAAGGGTGACCAGAAAGGGAGGAGGGGGTTGAAGGGAGGCACAGAAGGTGGGTTCAAAGTTTGGTGGAGGGAGAGTAGAGCCTGGGCACATGTGGAAGAGCAGAAGTAAAATCCTCAAAATAAAAAGCAGTTCACACAGTCTTGTAAATCCATTCTACCTCAAGTTAAAAAAAATTACAACTTAAAGAAAAGAAAAATTAAAGAATGGAGGTATGACCATGTTACAGAGGTATAGAAGTAGCAATTAGAGAATCAGCAAAAATGGGTTGGTTCTGAAAAAATATGAAATTATAAAGACAAATAAACCCCATTCCATGAAAATGGGGGTCAGGACTTCAAGATGTGGATTTCGCAGTGAAGGAAGAAACTCCCCACAGCACTCCCAAATGCACTTGAGTAGCAGACTGTCCTGAAGCAGATGTTACTGGGCTCTGAGCCTCTCCACATGGGAGGATGGTGACTAGGATTCAAACAGCCACCTGTGAGTTCCCGGGGTCTGCAGAGAGGGTCCTATGCAGGGGGTCCCAACCTGCACCCCTGGCAGGTCGGGGGGCACACAGGACAGGCCACAGCCCCAGAGACACCAACTCTGCCAGTCTGGGTGGGTTCTGGGAATTTGCATTTCTAGCAAGTTCTCAATGAGACAGGGCTGCTGGCCCTGCCTCTAAGAAGCACTACCTGAGGAGACACCATTGACAAGATTTGCTTAGAAAAGCAAGCAAATGACTCATTTGCAAAAAAAATAAATAACCAAAGAAAACAAACTGTCAAAACAAAAAGAAAAATTCTTAGACACTGTGAAAAATATACTGCTCACCAGAGAAGTTGCTGAGAGCGAATCTTAAAAGTTTCATCACAAGAGAAAAATTATATGTTAGTGTGGTGATAGATGTTAACTAGACTGACGGGAGGCTTTGAAATATATACAAACACCCAACCATTATGCCCTATACCTGAGATTAATACAATCTCATGTGTGAAACAGGACTCGACTTAAAAAAAAAATGTCAAACTAACAAAGATTAAGACCACGGGCACGGTGGCTCATGCCTGTAAGCTTCAGCCTATGAAGCGGCTGGGGCTAGGGATTGCGGTTCGAGTCCCGCCTGGTGCCCGTAGCGAGACCTAGTTCCAAAAAAATTGCTGGGTGTGGTGGTGCACGCCTGTAATTCCAGCTACCTGGGAAGCTGAGGCTGGAGATTGCTTGAGTCTGTGGTACCCTGGGCAACATGAGCCTGCAGTTCCATGGGCAAAAATAGCGAGAACTAGTCTCAAAAAAAAAAAAAAAACAAAAAACAAAGATTAAGACCAGTCACCAAAACAGAGACTAATATTGGACAGTTTATATCAGGGCTTTGACAAAAGAGGTGGGGAATTGCAGCCCCAACAGAGACAAGAGAACCTGGGAGAAGTTCCCCCAAATCAGAAGGGGAAGAGGAGCTCTTCTCATTCATGGGACCCTGGGCTCACTTCCTGAGAAGAGACAAAATGGACAGCACCCCCACTGCATCACTATCTCAATAAATAAACACATGGGCAGTCACACAGGATGTAAACAACTTGCAGATGGTATAGATGCATCGCTGACGTAAGTGCATTGTGCACTGAGTGTTGATGCAATGCAGGTAGGTTAATGAGCACATCACATGTGAGTGAGATAACACATCTAAACACATTATCATCTACATGCTAGTGAATTACATGGTACATTCTAGTACTTTATTATGCCAAGCCAATCATGTCTATATATCTACGCTTGTATAGTCACCCATCTTACTTAGTCTGGAACACAGACCAAGCTCTTCCACACTTCCCTTCACCATCCACCCTCAAGTTGCTCCTGGGAGACTCCAGGGGTGAGCCCCTGAGCGAGGTTGGCAGATGCTGGTAGTTGTGAGACTCTTCAGTGTGGATATGCTGACTTACGCTCTACATCCAGGATGCTGGAACAGACCCCCTGGTTCAGGGCCAATTCTGAGTTAGCAATACCTGGTTCCCTCCCATGGGTGTCAGAACCAGTCCACTCTGCTCACCTTCCATGTGGGTTTTTCTGACCATTCATCACATTTGCCTTTTCTCTCTTGTTCCAGTTCAGGCAAGCTCGGGGCAGGGTGGATGGGGGCAGGTGGGAGGGCAGCAAGAGGAGGAAGCCCAGCAGGGCTTCATCTGCCTGTGCCCTTCAGAAGCTGAGCACACGTAAGATAAGGGGCGCATGATGGACAGTCAGAGCAAACAGATCACTGTGCCTTCCACCTGGGAACCTCTGGCTCCTCCCCTGCATCTTCTGCACCCAGTCACATCAGTGAATTTGGCCAGACTCCCTTCAGCTACTGGCACTAAACTGACCTCCAGGGAAAGGAGATCAAGAGCACTGTGTCTGCAATATAAACTACTTGAGTCTCAGTCAGAAGAGTTAAAGATGTAGACATTCCAAGAGAATGATTTTTTTCCTCTCCATCTCTGCAACTGAGTTCTGATAATTGTCTTTCTTGCACATAATTTTCACAAGCAATTAAAAATAATGACACAGCATGGAAAAGGCCTAGAGTCCCTATGATCAAGAGGATGCTTGCGTCTTGTCTAGGAAATGCTATCAGAGCTATTTGGCGCTGAAGAAAACTCAATTTACTAAAACCAGCAGAACAAGCTTATATGATAAACCTACTATACCATTTTCCTTTGAAAACATTTGTAATCTACTGAATCGGGGATGGAGAGTTTCTATTAAAAATATATCAACACCCTCATAAAGGCCATTTTCCTCTTGCAATTTATTCTGAGTAATAACATCCAAACCACAAATTTGTTGACAATTCATTTTTGCTTCTCCATGCAATTCAGTTTGAAGAGTATCTGTTTCTTAATAACAGAATGGCTGAAACACAAAATAGTATTCAATTACCTGTGTGGAGACATTGCAGACCCTTCAGTGCTCCTGTTGTGGTGACAGATCCACATCTCAGCCATTAGCCCACAGCCTCTGCCTTGGCAAGGGCTGACTGTCCCACTTGCAATTCCCAAATGGGTTTAACGACTCCAGACATGAAGAATATAAAAATGTATCCTGGGTATGAATGTGTGAAAGAGTCACTACAATGTCAATGAGCAGCCCTCTCTCTCCATCACGTTTGTCATCATAGAAACTATTAGAAAACTTGGACACAACTGCTGAGCAGTTTTGAATCAACAGACTCAATGGTTTGGGTGCCCATCTTCGGCCTCATCTGTGAGGTGGAGAGTTGCCATTACAGTTTCTATGCCCTCACTTCCTACCACCACACCCCTTTCCTCCAATAATAAAGTCCCTTCCAGGATCTCCCAATAAGTGTCCTTGAGGGAATTGCTTTCCTGTGCGCCTGGGCTGGCGGTGGGGGGCAGGATGTAAGTTTGGTCCACCTGAGAGTTATAAAGCCCTGGTCAGAGTGATGACATCAGGGACAGACACCCACTTGAGTCACGGCAGGAATCACTCCAACTCCCCACCTTGGACACAGTCTTAGGATCCCTAGAAAGAAGATACTCCCTGGATTATGAGCTTCATCAGTGGGAGTCTGACAGTCACTGGAGAATAAGCACTCAGGTAAAATGCAATTCAAAGGACAGAAAGGCACCACCTGGGCCCCCAAAGCCTTGGGCTTCCTTGCTATAGGGAGCATATGCTAAATTAATTTGTGTCAAGTTTCATCACCTGCAAGCTAAAAATATCATAACACAAACCTTGAGAAAAACAGCAGAAACTCGTATTTCCCAGATCAAAGAAAACCCTTGCTTCTTGTACTCACAACTCTGACACCAAATGTGTGGGTTTGTCGCACCAGGCGACTCTGACACCACCCAAGTTTGGCACAGACCCCTCAGACTAAAGACTTTGTTCTGCAAGACCAAACCCTCTTCAGACTACTAAGTCACAAATACACAGGAACAGCAGCAGGACTAAGGAAATTACTCTCCTCACCAAGATCAGTATGTTAGGAAGAACATTTGGGACAGCCAACTGGAAGGGATGCGGAGGGCCAAGTGGAAAGAGGGAACAGAGGGGTGGGAGACTTCCATGCTCTCCCCAGTACTCCACTCTCCCAGACCCCATATGTTCAACAGCCCCAAGTCACTCAGTCAATCAGCCAATGGTAACCAGCTCAGCCTTCGGTCCCTCTCTACTCCCAAATAGCTGTGGGGAGTGGCTGAAAGTTCCAGGCCTTCCCCAGGGGCTGACAAACCTTGACAAACCTCGTTGGCATACACACAAGTCTGGTAGAAAGAGCTTGGTTACAAGCCACAGAAGATAGTGGTCTCATGCCAAGGGCTTCAGGATCTCCACACAAGACTCTTGGAGGGAAGACTAAAGATGTGTATGTGTGTTTTTATTATGTCACAGCATCACAAAAGAAAATCTTGCTTTGATTTTAAAGACAACAGCTGCTAGAACTTGAACTGTCAGGTAAACGCTAATGCTGTGGGAAGTAAAGCTAAGATTTTTTAATCATGATTATGTCTTTATTGATTGCACATATATATAATTTCTATATATACATATATGTAGGCTAAGGTTTTAATTTTGAACTTTTTGTTTTGTTTTGTTGGTGATCTGAAAGGATTAAGATCCACTTGGGCAACGGATAAATCGCCTGAAATGCTATCTTTAACCAAGTGTTAAGGAGGCAAGAATTCCCAGTGATAGCCCCTCTGCTGTCGACTGGCCGGTAAGGGGAGTGCAGGGGCCGGCTTGGACCCCTGGACAGGCCTGGGGCATGCGACAACAGGGGGGCTTTAAAGACCCACAAGGCGGCTGCCATCACCAGGGCACCAGGTGATGGCAGCCGCCTTCTTCGCCCAGGGCACTAGGTCCCTCCTGCTGACGTCCCAGCAGTAGGTGGGGCCAAGGAACTGGTCTGAGAAGCTTGACCATCTTGGCACTGGATCTGCGCCTGCCCTGATCAGCAGGTGCCTGCAGCTGCTGGAGAACCTAGGCTAGCGGCTGCACCCACTCAGCAAACATACAGCACCCACTGGGCCCCTCTGCCGTCGACCTGGTGGGTAAGGGGGATGCAGGGGCCGGCCGTGACCCCCGGACCTGACCGGTGCATGGGTAAGACTGGAGACTGGATCCATCCTTGATCCAGGAATAGCAGGGAGGGGCAGATAACACCCTTGCTGCTTCACCCTCTCTCCACTTAACTCACAAGAAGACTAATACGTGCTCACAGCGACATAGAACAGATGAGGGGCCAGAAAAGAGCCTGCGCATGCATGTATGTGGGACACAGGACAAGGATCATTCAGAAAGATAGTAGACACTGGAATGGAGAAACAACTGCGGTAAATACTATCAGACCTTCATCTATGGCTTCACCGGAAGCTGATGAATCAAAACCCCATGTGGAACGTGCCACCCAAGGAAACATGGCTCCCTCCTCAAGGCTTGGGAGAGGAGGCCTGCAGAGTCAGGGCATTGGCTCCACAGCAAATGTGCAAACAGACAAAGAGGAGATGACCTGCAAGGTCCATCAGTGGATGCCTACCCTCATCAAGAAACCTCCTCACTGACAATGACTGGGGGAAAGGATCCCCAAAGCCAGAGGTCAGAGAAATGAGGTGCAGAGATAGTAAAATGGCAAGGAGATCGTACTGGAGCCAGCAACTAGAAGACACCAAGAGACTCCAAATGAACATGTACTGGGTGCCAAACACAAAGCTAAGGACTACAAACCATCAAGCACAATGTGCCATGGCCCTGGAACACAGTCCCTCATCTGACAAATGGACACAGCCACAGAAAAAGAGACCAAAGAACCAATGAACCCAACATAAACCAAAAAAAAGAACAATGAGAGTAGAGACTGAGTGAACACAAGGGGGTGGGCGGTGGAGGAGGGAAGGCATGCCTGTAACCATTTACCTTATTTACTTATGTAAGAATTTATAAGAATTTAGAAGTAAAATTTAAAAATTAAAAAAAGAAAAAGAATTCCAAGTGGTAGTGTAGGCTTATAGAACCAGGGACTTCATACCTGGACATCACTGTCTCTGCCCACTCAAAGGTCTGGTGATATGCTCTCCCTAGGGCCAAAATCCATGGGTAAATAGATTTTGGCTCATCATCACCATCTGACCTGCTAGAGCAGGAAGCTACCCTTGTGGCAGGATAGCAGCTCCCGACATGTGAAGCCGCAGGTTATCTGCAGCTGGTACCTCACAGCCTTGCTATTAATAAGGTAATTGCTACATTTCCCTTGCTGACATGAATAATTTATTTGTGGCAACTCTCCCTGAAATCTCACAAGAAAGTAGACCAACTCTTTCCCTTTTTAGAAAATTCCAGCCCCTGTAGAAAGTACTATGGAGGTTTCTCAAAGTATTAACAATGGATCTACCATATGACCCAGCATTTCCATTCATAGGTATTGACCTGAAGAAAGCAAAAACACTAATTTGAAGGGATACCTGCACTCCTATGTTCACTGCAGCTCTATTTAAAATAGTCAAGGTGTGGGGCATGGTGGCTCATGCCTGTAAACTTCAGCCTATGAAGCAACAAGGGCTAGGGATCGCGGTTCGAGTCCCACCTGGGGCCCGTAGCAAGACCTAGTTCCAAAAAAACAGCTGGACATGGTGGCGCACACCTGTAATCCCAGCTACCTGGGAAGCTGAGGCTGGGGATCGCTTGAGTCTGTGGTACCCCCGG
>PVHY01034728.1:0-10210 GCA_004024945.1 Uropsilus gracilis | reverse complement strand
GACTCCGTCACCCCTCCGTGCGTGTGAGACTCCGTCACCCCTCCGTGCGTGTGAGACTCCGTCACCCCTCCGTGCGTGTGAGACTCCGTCACCCCTCCGTGTGTGTGTGTGACTCTGTCACCCCTCCATCGGCAGACTCGGAGGCTGGCTCCCCATATTGACGATGGGCTTAGTGCCTCTGGAAACTTGGGGTGCAGACAGTTCCTCGGGGTGCTGGTTTCATTTCCTCTGGTTTATAACCAGCGCGGGGCGGCTCATCGTCTAGGAGTTCTATGCTTAACGTTGGGAGGAGTCTGCCCAGTGTTCTCCATGATGGCTGTGCAGATTTCCACACTGCGGGGGGACCCCCTTGGCCCCCACCCTCTGTACCCCCCTTGTGGTCTCCAGCCACCTCCTGTCCTTCCAGCAGGTGCACGGTCACCTCTCCTCGGGGCCTGCCCCTCCGTCCTGCTGCTCACATTGCCAAGCTCTCGCGTGCCTGTGGGTGCCTGGGTCTTTCGAGAAATGTCTGTTCAAGCCGGGCACGGTGGCACGTGCCTGTAAGCTTCAGCCTATGAAGCGGCCGGGGCTAGGGATCGCGGTTCGAGTCCCATCTGGGACCCGTAGCAGACCTAGTTCCAAAAAAACAGCTGGGCGTGGTGGCGCGCGCCTGTCATCCCAGCTACCTGGGAGGCTGAGGCTGGGGATGGCTTGAGTCCGTGGTACCCCGGGCAACGGGAGCCTGCGGTTCCACGGGCAAAAGTAGCGAGACCTGGCCTCAAAAAAAAAAAAAAAAAAAAAAGCCGTGCATGGTGGCTCATGCCCGTAAGCTTCAGCCTATGAAGCAGGGCCAGGGATCGCAGTTCAAGTCCCACTCGGGGCAACACAGCGAGACCTAGTCTCAAAAAATAGCTGGGCGTGGTGGTGTGCGCCTGTCATCCCAGCTACCTGGGAAGCTGAGGCTGGGGGTTGCTTGGGTCTGTGGTACCCCAGGCAACGTGAGCCTGCGGTTCCACGGGCAAAAATAGGGAGACCTGGTCTCAAAAGAAAGAAAGTCTGTCCAGGCAGGATTTGGGCCCATTTTCTGAACCCGTCTATCTGCCTTCCTGCCAGGCCTGCGCCTGGTTCCTGCGATAGTGGTGCCCCCAGGGGTGTGTTCTCAGCCCTTCCCCCACTGTTGGTGGCTTCCTTTACTTCCCAAGTGTCGGCCAAGGTCAGGACGCCTTCGTCAGTCAAGGTCAGGACGCCTTCCCTCGTGTTTCCTCGACTAATCAGTAGTTCTTTTTTTTGAAGGAAGGAAGCGGAGCAGTTTATCAGTGCTCGGGGTTTGTTTCAAATCACACCTACAAGACTCAGTTTATTTCTCATAGACAGCGATTCTTAAGCGTTGACCCCACGTTGGAACAGCGACACTTGGGCTGTTTGGTCCCGTGGGATACGTGATTTCAGCCGCTGTGGCTTGTTTCGCTCACATCCCGCACAGCCCCCTGCACCCCCAAACAGGCTCCCTCACACCCTCAATCCCAGGACAACGTGTTGGTGCCACTTGCCCGCCTCAGCCACTCTGCCCCTGGCGACCTTCCAGCTCACGGGGACCCACGTTCATCGCCAGCCACCACTTTCCACGCGCCCACCTGGGCAGCAGTCCTCTCCCGGCCGCCCAGCGGCCCAGGCCCCGCCAGCACGGGCCTCCCTGCAAGCCTCGCCCCTCATGCCATCACACTCGCCTGCAGAAACCGCCAACCTGCTCAACTCCGATGTCATGCCACACCTCTGAGCAAAGCCGGAGGGAACCCACGACATGGGGACCGGCTCCCTTCAGCCCCCCAGTGCTCCCTGCAAGCAGACGGTGCTCCCGCACCCTCCACTCCCGCACCCCAGCTCCCACTCCCCCCCCCCTCGGACACCGCCCTCGCTGACAGGCTCACTCCCCGCTCCTCTCAGGAATGACCCATGTGGCGAGAACACCTGCGGGTCTCCCCCAGGCTGGCCACCACCTGGCCAGACCCCAGCTGCTGGGCTCTCAGGTCAACCCCCCGTGCGTTAGCACCCCGACTTTGGTGGCCACTTCGTACCCCCCTCCTCTGCCCTGTCAGCTGGGTGATTGTTGTTCTTTCTCATGAAACACCTGCTTCCTCATTCCTGGGTCCTCAGCTTTACTGTAAAAGTCTGAAATGACACCGGATTTCAGTCCTGCTGCCTCCATTCCTCGCCTCCCATTTTCCTCCAGGGCCCATCTCACCGGCTTTCATCTCCCACCACTGCTCTGACGGCTCCCCCACTTCACGCAGGGCAGGCGAAGCCCAAGTCTTCTTGTTGGAGGGCACCTGCTACGGACATAGCTGACGCCGAGCGTTGGTCACAGCTAGAAAAAGGAGCTGCTTTTCTGTTGCTTTAAGATCGTAAACTTCCAGGAGGACTTGCCTAGGAGGCTGCTGTCAGCAAAACTGATGGTTTTTTTAGAAGGCTAGAAGGAGAGGAGGGAGGAAAACAAGGGTTTGTGGTGTGGGATAATTAACAAGACTTTTTTAAAAAGAAGAAGAGCTGGGTGTGGTGGTGTGCACCTGTAACCCAGCTACTTGGGAAGCTGAGGCTAGGGATCACTTGAGTTCACAGGTTTGAGACTACCCCAAGCAACATAGTGAGAACCTGTCTCAAAAAAAAAAGAACAAAGAACAAGAAACAGGAAACTAAGGAAAGAAAGACATAAAAAGGGCTTAGAAGAGGAAAAAATCAGCCATTTTGGCACCTGGCCATGAAGGCCAAGGCAGCCTGAGGCCCATGGTCTTTGGCTCAGGCTGGTAAACGTCTAAAGAATTTAAACATTTAAACTCTCTGTTGAGGCTAGGCATGGTGGCGCGTGCCTGTAAGTGGCAGCCTAGGAAGCCACGGCTGGGGCCAGCGATCACAGTTTGAGTCCTGCTTGGGGCAATGTAGGGAGACCTAGTCCCCAAACAATAGCTGGGCATGGTGGCGCGCGCCTGTCATCCCAGCTACCTGGGAAGCTGAGACTGGGGATGGCTTGAGTCCGTGGAACCCCGGGCAACGTGAGCCTACGGTTCCCTGGGCCAAAACAACGAGACCTGGTCTCAAAAAAAAAAAAAAAAAAACTGTGTTGGAATTTGTTTCATTCAGTTTAACTCAGATGCTTTTCAGGAGGCCGTGAGCGAGGCCTGAGAAAATGGCCTTTATGTTAGCTCCGTATCCTGTGCCCACTGCCGGAGTTAAGAGGACACTGAAAGAAGAACACGTCACGTTTTCAACCACATGCTCGGAGGAACCCAAAACAGACGCCAAAGGAGGAACAGGAAGATGCTGCTTTAAGACACGTGTTTGGAGACTCTGACTGGACATGTGGTGAGGTGACCAGACACTAAGAAGACAGTCTTGGCAGTGGTGGGGTAACAGGGGTTTTTATGTTTATTTTGGAGTATATATTTAGGTTATCACTTTCTTGCTTAGTAATAAGTCATTTAATTACTTTAGAAGTTTAGTCCAGCTTTAAAATTACATTAAATGACAAAACAAAACACTAGTGCACAGTAGCTTAAATTTAATAAAGGCTTTTGCCCATTTTGCAGCAAATAAAAAGTTCAATCTTTTTCTCTAGTTTAAAAAAATTTTCTTTTTTGTAAAAATGTCTGCCCCCCTCAATGGTGCTTAAGCCTCCCCCAAGACCTGCCTCCCCCCAGCCCCCACTCTTCAGCAGCTCAGGCCAGCCAGCCTGCACAAAGGCAGATCAAACCAGGAGAGCAGGGGTACACCGAGGACCCCTCCTTCACCAAGAGACCCCGGAGATCCTGCAGCCTCCTCACCACCCCCAAACACCAGTTGCAACCTTGAGTAGCAGAGCTGAGGATGGACACGTTCAGAATCTGGTTTCAGCCCAAGAATCAGGAGCCTCTTAAAGAACTGTTTAAATTATTGTGTTAAATTAAGGGTACTAAGTGGGCTATTCCTATTACCTGGCAGACGGCACTGCTGAAATGACGGTAGTTTACTGTTTAAATGACTGTGTCAGATTAAGATTACTCAACGGCCTATTTCCCCTCTTCTTACTACCTGGCAGATGGCACCTCTCAGGAGACATTAGATCAGCTGCCGAGGGAGCTGAGAGCTCTGATGTGCTGTGCGTGGTGGCGACCTTGCTATCAGCACACATCTGCACAGCATGGAGGGTGACAGTCAGCAGCCTGGCACAGCGGCTCTGCTCTGTGCTGGCATCGCTGTTTTCCTCCTTATATCTCTGTTATTTGCTGATGGTGCTCAGCTCCCAGATGACAGGGTTTCGGTGCCATACGTGAGAGGATGGGACGTCAGGTGATGGCAGGCCAGGACAGCTGTGACTCATGCTGGTTGGAAGCACTCACCAGAGCTGCAAATACAAGAAGCCAAGCTGGTATTATTAAATTATTAAAGCTACTAAACTAGTGTGTGGTAGCTTAAAAGTTAATAAAGGCTTTTGCCTGTTTTGTAGCAAATAAAAAAATTAAAATTTTTTCTCTAGCTTAAAAAAAGCTAAAAAAAATTTATTTAGTAAAAAAAATAGCATTCTCAATGGTGCCTAAGCCTCCCTCACAACAGTGCCACCTGCCAGGTAACAAGAAAGGGGAAATAAGCTGGGCGTGGTAGCTCATTTCTGTAATCCAAGCGCTGGGAGGCAAAGAGGCCAGGGGTTGCTTGAGTTCGCGGGTTCGAGACTACCCAGGGCAATGTAGCGTGACCTGGTCTTAAAAAAGCAGCCAGAGCAGTGGTGGGTGCCTGTAATCCCAGCTACTTGGGAGGCTCAGGTTGGGGATTGCTTGAATCTGCGGGTTTGGGACTACCCCGGGCAACATAGCGAGACCTAGTCTCAAAAAAAGAGAAAAAAGAAAGGGGGAATAGCCCGCTTAGTACCTTTAATTTAATACAATAATTTAAACAGTTCTTTAAGAGGCTCATGATTCTTGCTTTAGAAGAGCAGACATGGAGTTTATCAGGCCCGTTCCAACTCCTGACAGAACAGAGCTAAGTCAGCAAGTACGTGACCCGAGCTCACTGGTCAACTTGACCCAATGGACGTTTCTTCACCCAAAACAGGAACATCCACATTCTTTGCAGACACGTCTTGGGCAAGTGTCAGATCACAGTCTCGGGCAAGTGTCAGTAAATGTTAAAGGATTCACAAAACTTAAATCAGATTCTCTGGCAAAAAAAAAAAAAACAGAATAAAACAGTTAGTGAATCACAGACTCATCCGGAAATCTCCAGTTATTTGGAAGCAAAATAATACTTTTCTTTGAAGACTAAGTCTCCCTATTTTAACCGGGGTAGTCCTGATCCCGTGGACTCAAGCGATCCCCAGCCTCAGCCTCCCAGGTAACTGGGAATACAAGCACTTGCCACCACGCCCAGCTGCTTTTTTCAAGACCAGGTCTCACTATATTGCCCAGGGTAGTCTTGAACCCGCGAACTCAAGCAATCCCTGGCCTCTTGCCTCCCAGCGCTTGGATTACAGGCGCATGCCACCACACCCGGCAACCAAAATAATACTTTTAAATAACTATGGGTCGAAGCAGAAATAGATAGGAAGTGAGAAAGGATATTGACCTGGAGGATGAAGGAAACAGTGTATGAGAATCTGGGGGTGCCATTTGTTATGACTTGGCTGGAGTTCACAGTCCCCTGAGTGAAGCCTTAACCCCCAGGGGCCTTAATGGAAGTGATTATGTCAAACGAGGTCAAGTGAGGGAGGAGCCCTCACCTGATAAGCATCTTGTCCTGGTAAGAAGAGGAAGTGACACCAGAGAGCTCTGCTCACAGGCAGGAAGCCGGTGAACAGGCAAGGAAGGCACCACCCACAGGGAGCAGTGGGGCCTCCAGTTAGCAGCCCCACCAACACCTGGCTCAGCCTCCAGGAGGGAGGAAAAGGTTTCCAGGTGTCTGAGTCACCCCAGATGGGTGCTTTTTCTGACCTCCTGAGCGAGCAGATAAGCCACAGACACAGTATTTGAGAGGTTTACCACATGCCAGGTCTAAATTAGGAAAGAGGAGTGATCTCAATCCACACAGTCTCCCCTTTAAGAAATCAAAGAAAAGCCGGGCATGGTGGCGCATGCCTGTAAACTTCAGCCTATGAAGCGGCAGGGACCAGGAATCACAGTTCAAGGTTCAAGTCCTGCCAGGGCCCGTAGCGAGACCTAGTCCCCCAAAAAATATAGCTGGGCGTGGTGGCATGCACCTGTAATCCCAGCTACCTGGAGGCTGAGGCTGGGGATTGCTTGAGTCTGTGGTACCCCAGGCAACATGAGCCTGTGGTTCCACGGGCAAAAATAGTGAGACCTAGCCCCCCCCAAAAAAAAAAGAAAAGAAAAAGAAACCAAAGAAAGACTCATCCATTCAAAATGACAAATTTCACGATTTTGTGGTAACCTGGATGGACCTGGAAGTGTTGACGGCCAGACGCAAGTACGAGAAATGAAACGACGAGGAGAGATGGCCCAGCCACAGCCGGGGCCAAATGGAAGTATGAACCATGAGACAACTTTATTAACAAAAGGGAGAGGTATTTATAGGCACAGGTCAAAGGCCTGGCAGGGCCTGGTGAAGGTCTGGCGAATTCCAATGAAAGATAAGACATCCTGAGAAACAATAGGCTTTTCTAAACAAGGTGTAATTCTGAGGATGCAGAAGGTGGTCTCTAATCCTGGGAAGATCTTCACATTGATAAGGAGAAACCAGGTGTGCCATTTGCTTACATCAAAAGGTCATTCCAGATAGCTCTCCTGGGTTTTCCCAGGGGCCATTAACGAGAGAGGTTTTCCTTTATCTCGTCAGGGTAAGACTCTTTTGGAATGCAAATGGCGCACAGCATGGAAGAAATCATATTAGCAGAAACAAGTCAGAAAGAAAAAGACAGAAACCAGATGGTCTTGTCAGGGGGCTGCGGCCCCCAGCACTGGTGGTGCTGCAAAGAATGGCAGTCATTGTGTCTTGGTGGGTGGAGACTTGGAGAAGGGGAGTTAAGCCTTCTTGAGAGAGAGGAGGATTGAAGATTGGGGAGGGGACAGAGGAAAAGAGGGAAAGAGAGTACAGAGAAAGAGGAGAGAACGGAGAAGGAAGGTGGAGAGAGGAGCAGCAGGGAGCCTGGAGGCCTCAGGCTGCCATGTGGGGCAGCAGGGCAGGGAGGGAGCCAAGCTGTGGGCTTTCATCCCCAGCCCAGGCCGGTGAGGAGCCCGGGGAAGCATGTTGGAGACACTTGTGCCCTGTGTGAGCTCACTTGGAAACGTGGTGCTTGAGAACTTGCTTTAATTTTGAAACTGTGAAGCTTGGAAGTCTTCTGGAGACCTGAGGAGAGTTTGCTATGTTGCCGTTTTCAACGTGAGACGTCTGAAGTACTCGCTGTGTTGCTGTATGGAGTGAGTTTTGCTGATGCCGGGCCACTGTGGAGCTGGAGCTGATGGAATGCTGGAGCTGTGCCTTTTGGGAAAGAATTGACGACGCCATCCTGGTCTTCCTCGTTGGATTTGAATCTCTTGCTTTCGGAGAAGGATCGACGACGCCATCTTGGCTTCTTCTGGCTTGGAGTGAGTGGAGCTGAGTCTTTGAAGAAGGGGTGGCAGCGCCATCTTAACTCCTTCATCCAGCTTAAGGCGGGGCAGCCGCCATTTTGTGGACTAGAGACTGGACTGTGCGGTGAGATCACCAAAGGGGTTCCCTTGTCCCCCTCGGTGACTCTTGTCTCATTTGTCTTTTATTCAGTAAATTCATTTTCGCCTTTCTCTTAAGGTTTACGTGGTCTGGCTACTGCATGCGTGGGCTGGGAAGAACCTGGTGTGTGGCTGGCTTTAAAGGGCCAGCTGCTCCCCTTTGTAGGTTTGGTGATTTGTTTTGCCTGTTTTGTCACCCAATATCAGTCTCACTAATAGATGGGACATAGGAAAAGCAAGCAGAAGGCCAGGAGGAAAAGTCCAAATGAGCCAACAACCAAACTAAAGTACACGACTGGGACAACGGGGGTGGGGGAGGGGGGAGAGAGGGAAGGTGGTGGGTGATCCCCGGGGAATACAAAGATGTGAAATATATATATATATATAATTTAAAAAATGAAATCAAAGACAGAAGACCCCGCTGCACCCCGAAGAAAGGAAATCGATGAGGAGAGCAGGGACCATCGGCAGAGGAAACAAATGACAACAGATAAAATAAGTGAAGCCGAAAGTTGGTTCTTCAAGATCAGTGAAGCAAGTAAGCTTGTCCCGGACCGAGCAGGGAAAAAAGGAGAAGAGTCTACAAGGGATTCCTGCGATTCAACATAAAGAAGACAAATACCGGAATTTTGAAACCGGGCAGAGGGGTGACAGGGACCGCGCTCCAACGGCAGACAGACAGGTGACCAAGGGCGTGTGGACGCATCCCTGCTGGCCACGGAAATGCAGACCAAAGCCGCAACAAAGCGTGTCGCCTCACCCTGCGAGGTTGGTCACGTCCAAAGTAACAGCAGGAACAAATCTTGGCGAGGGTGTGGTGAAGGGGAGCCCTGGTGACTGTGGGTGAAGGGGCAGCTGGTCACACTCCCCTGGGAAACAACATGGAGGCTCCTTGGAATACTCAGCCCAACAATTGCTTTGCTTGGTGTCTGTCCAGAGGTGCAAAAGCTCTAATTCAGAGGCTCTGATTCGAAAGTTCTGATTCCACTGCGCTCCCTGGAGCCCTGTTCCCCACAGTCGAGTGGTGGAAACAGCCCAGGCCCCCGTTGACATCTGGGTGGAGTGGGAAGACGCGGTCTGTGCACTCAGTGGAATACTAAGCAGCTGTGAAAAGAGACGAGACTGTGTCATTTGTGGACACTGGAAAGGAACTGGAAAGGAGATTGGAGCTGGAAAGGAGGGCGCTATGTGAAACAAGGCAGAAGGAGAAGAACAGATACAGACTTTCACTATGAAGATAAAGAAACAGAATAAAGGAAGAGAGGCCGGGCATGGTGCCTCGTGCCTGTAAGCTTCAGCCTATGGAGCGGCCGGGGCTAGGGATCGCGGTTCGAGTCCCTCCTGGGGCCCTTAGTGAGACCTAGTTCCAAAAAAATAGCTGGGCGTGGTGGCGCGCCCCTGTAATCTCAGCTACCTGAGAAGCTGAGGCTGGGGATGACTTGAGTCCGTGGTACCCCGGGGTAACGAGAGCCTGCGGTTCTACGGGCAAAAATAGCGAGACCTGGTCTCAAAAAAATAAAAAAATAAAAAATAAAGGAATAGACAACACTAGCTGGGCACAGTGGCTCATGCCTGTAAGCTTCAGCCTCTGAAGCGACTGGGGTTAGGGATCGCGGTTCAAGTCCCGCTCGGGGCAACACAGCGAGACTAGTCCCAAAAACTAGCTGGGCGTGGTGGTGCGCACCTGTCATCCCAGCTACCTGGGAAGCTGAGGCTGGGGATCGCTTGAGTGTGTGGTACCCCAGGCAATGTGAGCCTGTGGGTCCATGGGCAAAAATAGCGAGACCTGGTCTCAAAAAAAAAACAAGGAATAGACAACACTAAACCAAAACAAACCCCAGAAACCTGACTTCAGATTGAGGCTCCTGGGGGAGGGTAGGGAGAAAGGGGTGGGGACCCCACAGATGTGGGTGGAGGACTGAGGGGCTTTGATGATAGCTGTGGTGTGGTAACACATTGGAAGAGGTGTGAGCCTGCACCCCTGAATCACAGGCAGTGTGGTAAGCCAGTGTTACCTCAGTTAAAAAAATATATATGAAGGAAAAAATGAAAGGGAAATTTTTTAAAAGGAGGATGTCACCAAAGTCTCCACCAACACTAAAAAGACTATAAGGGATATTTTAAGACATCTACAGCCGGCCGGGCATGGTGGCACGTGCCTGTAATCCAAGTGCTGGGAGGCAAGAGGCCAGGGATCACTTGCGTTCACAGGTTCGAGACTACTCCGGGCAACATAGCGAAACCTGGTGGCACACACCTGTAATCACAGCTACCTGGGAGGCTGAGGCTGGGGATGGCTTGAGTCCACAGGATTGGAACTACCCCGGGCAACATAGTGAGACCTAGTAAGAAAGAGAGGAAGAGAGAGAGAAAGAAAGAAAGAGAGAGAGGGCCGGGCACGGTGGCTCGTGCTTGTAAGCTTCAGCCTATGAAGCGGCCGGGGCTAGGGATCGCGGTTCGAGTCCCGCCTGGGGCCCATAACGAGACCTAGTTCCAAAAAAATAGCTGGGCGTGGTGGTACGCGCCTGTAATCCCAGCTACCT
>PVHY01034727.1:0-10258 GCA_004024945.1 Uropsilus gracilis | reverse complement strand
GGATGACAGGCGCGCGCCACCACGCCCAGCTATTTTTTTGGAACTAGGTCTCGCTACGGGCCCCAGGCGGGACTCGAACCGCGATCCCTAGCCCCTGCCGCTTCATAGGCTGAAGCTTACAAGCACGAGCCACTGTGCCCGGCTTGGGAGAGAAGCTTTGAGAGTGGGGAGTGGTGGTGGTGGTGGTGGTGGGGATACAGTGGAAGAAGTCTGTGTTTTTCCACCACCGCTGGTGGACGAAGAACTGGACTGGAGGCCTTAAGGCTTCTGCAGTCAGAGGGCAAGTTGGAGGAGGCAGCAGCCAGGGCTGTGCCTTCCACACACATGCACATAGAGCACATACAAGCCAAAACACACACATACACAGAAGGAGTAAGAAGCACTGGGGAAGGTGCTGTAGAGCAAGGCGGGGAGGTGCTGCCTCAGAGAAAGGGGTCCCTCCCACACTCACCCTCCGATATACCACAGCCCAGGGAGCTCTGTGTGATTCAGGGCGGGGGGGCCCTGGCCCCATCACCTGCCAGCTGCCCTTTGGTGTTCTGCCACCTCCCCTCCCCCCACCAGATCCCTCATAGCTCACCTGGTCTGACTCCAGCAAGCACAGGCAGCGGGTGGTGAGTGAAAGCCATGCGCGGGGAGCTGCCCTGAGAGGAGAGGGCACTGCAGAAGTCCAGCTTTCCTGACTTCTTTAGAGAAGCCGGGCCTGGGGGGAGGAATCAGCAACACAGGGCAGGTTTAGCTGGGCTAGGGAGGAGCCAGGGGAAGGCAGGAAGCCAGCTGCTCTGTCGGTCTGTCTCTCCTCAGCCCCTTCTGGTCCACCTCGGCCCCCTGGCCCCTTGCCAACTCTGTTTTTTAGGCTGGGAGGGGTAACGGTAGGGTAGTGTGCAGCAGCGGGCAGCAGGGAGTACATCTGCCTCCTGACCAGCAGGTAACAAAGGGGTGGGGTATGGTGAGATGCAGGGGGCAGGGGTGAAGAAGGTATACAGGAGGTTCTTCAGGGGGGTGGAGCCAGGTGGGACAGGCTGAGAGATCTGCTTTGGCTTCGGCGTGGTGCTCAGGAGCGATGGCAGGGGAGAAAAACTGACAAGAGGGCTACAGGGGGCCAAAGGGCTGGGTGGACAGAGGTGGACAGGCGAGGACTCCCTCACTGCAAGAAGACGGGTACTTTTAGGGCTTTACTCAGCTCCCAGGATCAGAGACAGAGTGGCACTCAACAGGAGACAGGAGTATACAGACCACCCCAGGTGAGCTCTGCTGCTAGGAGCATTATGTTACTAACCAAAGGGCATCTCTGCGCCCAGGGGGCAAGATGTCCACGTGATGCGGTTACAAAGTGGAGTCCCTGGCTCTCTGGGGGAGCTCATCTGTCCTGGGCTGGGCTGCAAGGCTGAGCCAGGCTTGGGGGTGATGAAGGTGGAGTCGGGGAATCTCTAAGGGATAGATTGAGTTCATTTGGATAAATTGAGAGACGAAAGCCCTCTTAACCACAAAGAGAAGAGTGGGGGAAGGGCGAGCTCCCAGCAGCCAACAGAGGTGTTATCTGGCAGCAGCTGTGTGCCACCTGATAGCTGGCACGGTGAGGGGGGGTAGCGCTCCCACCAGCTGTGCACAGCTGTCCCATGGCCGCACAGCGCCTCCCCAGCTGTTCTCCATCCTGCAGCTGGGCTGCTTAATTGGTGATTTGTCTCAGCACAGGGAAACAACACAGGGGTGGGGTAGAAAGGAAAAGAAGGGAGAGCAGGGAAACTGGGGGTGCTGCAGAAGGATGTGGGGGCTATGTGTGGCAGCAGAAATGGTAGGTAGCAGGATGTCAAGAGCAGACATCCTAGAGAGGAGAGTGGGAGGCAGGGAGAAGAGGGCTTCAGGTCTGTGCAGAGGGGCCTGAGGGTTCATGCCCCCAGGAGCCTGTTGCAGTTGTTACTCTCACGGCCTAGGTTTTGTGAAGGAGTCACCTAACCAAGGTGCTGGCTGGGGAGTCTCCAGGGGTTTCTCATCCCCTTCCCTCTCTGCCTCTCAAGGCTTCTCCATCCCTTCCCTCATGAGATCTTGAGAGGGGTGCCCAAAGTCCTCCTGAGTTTCGTCCTGCAGAGGTGAGCCTTACTGGTGGTCTCTCTCCTCCTCCCCAAGAGCCTGCATCAGGGTCAGCAGGAGTGGGTGCTGGAAGTGCAGGCTGGTCTGGACCACCCACCTTCTGCCTTGCTTCTCCCCCAGTCCCATCAGGTCAGACCCTCATCTTCCTGTGCCTGACCAGCGGAGCGACAATCATGTACACCCCACACTCCAGGGTCTCCACTCCCTAGCTCCCACACCTCAAGGATACACACAGGTTGCACCACCAGTGTCAGAAGTATCCTGCAGGCCAGCCTCCTGATACACACCTGTGTAAGCACACACACAGGAGTGCCCACACACATGCACACGTGCGCACACACACAGGAATGCACACACACAAGCATGGGCATGCACGGGCTCCTGCTCCACCTCTACGGACACCCCAGGTTTGCCTTTGCTACTTGTCAGTGACTGAAGGTGAGGGCGGGTGGGCTGGCCAGGAAGGGAACGGTCAGAGGGGATGAGAACCAAGCCTCTGCCTAGAGCTTTGCGCTGCCTGGTCTCCGAGCAACTGCTCTTCCCTGGCTTCTGCTCCACTCAGTGTAGCGGGGACCTTCAAACTCTCAAGCTGGGACAAGTCTGTCCCTTGGGGAGACATCCAGCAACATCTGGAGACTTTTTTGGTCATTATAACCTACGAGGAGAATTAGAGTTACTATTGGTTTCTGATGGGCAGCAGTCGGGGTGTTGCTCCACACCCCATGGTGAACAGGTGGTCCATCACAGAGAATGATGCCAGCAGGGCCCAGGTTGAGAAACTACTTCAAGCAATGGAGACTGAAAGGTTGGGGCAATCTCTCTAGGGAAATACCAAGAGGAGGAGCCTGAGGAAGTTTCTGGAGAGGAAGCCTCGGTCCCACTGGAGGGCAGTAGAGGCTCAGTGCCAGGACCTCAGCTTTCCTCTTGCCCTACCTGAAGTCTCTAAGCTCACTTAGTGACAGCCCATCCTTACCTCCACCCCTTCTTTGTCCTGCTCTGCCTGCTTTGGAAGGTCATGAGGCCAGGGTAGTGCAGGGAGTAAGTAGCAGGGGGACCAATAGGAAGCTTGCCAGGTAAACTGGGGAAGAAGAGTCTCTGTGATGTCCTTGATCTGGACCAGCCTGCTACCCGTACCTGCATCCACATCGTTTGGCCATCCGCTGGACTGACTGCTGCCAGCTGCTGGAGAGCGGCCTGTCCCGGGGTAGAAGACGTCGTCAACAGGGCTCTCCATCTCACTGTCATCGATGGACTTGGGGCGCTTGGTGGTGCTGAGATAGGAGAAGCCAGATCAGGGGGGCCAAAAGTGTACCAAGGTAATGATACTCAGACTAAGGAACTCCGCACCAAGGGCCTTCATATGGAGAACAGTGCATGACAGCAGCACTTCTGAGACCCCTGAGACTAGCTCTAGAGCCTCTTGACCCAGCCCACTGATACCCCCTCCTCAAACCCCTCCCTGGGCTGTGATAAGCTCCACCAAGCTGTCCAAATCAAAGAAGTGGGCAAAGCCCTCAACTGCTTCCACTATCTGACCTTATTTATACTACCCTTCAACCCCAGGGACAAAACCCAGTGTCAAAATATTATGTTACTTTACATTAAAATATTACATATTTTACCGGGCACGGTGGTGCATGCCTGTAAGCTTCAGCCTATGAAGCGGCTGGGGCTAGGGATCGCAGTTCGAGTCCCGCCCAGGGCAACATAGCGAGACCTAGTTCCAAAAAAATATAGCTGGGCGTGGTGGCACACGCCTGTAATCCCAGCTACCTGGGAAGCTGAGGCTGGGGACTGCTTGAGTCCGTGGTACCTCAGGCAACGTGAGCCAGCGGTTCCATGGGCAAAAATAGTGAGACCTAGTCTCAATAAGAAAAAAAAAAAACCAAAATCACATATTTTAATGCAATACTTTAACAAGTCAAAATGAAAGCCAAAAGCCCCACAATGAAACAAAAGGTCCATGATTTTTACAAAACAACAAGATTCCACCCTGTCCTGCACAGCTGGCCCAGAACAGGGCCAATTGTGTCCCCCTCCCCAAAAGTTCCCAACCCCTCATCTCTCTGTGCCATTTTCCCACCCCACTCAGGTTTTCTCCAACCCAATCTGGTGGCTATCAGTCCTACACCATGCCTGCTGTCACCAGGGTATTTTCTAGAATAAATATCCCCAGCATTTCCTGCTTAAAACCCCTCAGTGGCCCCTGCTGCCCCAAGGTGTAATTCAAATGCTTTCCTCTGACTCCTGCAGTCCTCCAGAGGTGATCCTGTTAGTCCAACTTCCACTGGCATACAGGTTGCTCTCATTCCATGAAAAGCCCACCTTAGACCATACCCTCTCATGTCTGGGCTCAAACTGTCCTATCCCCAAGAAAAGACCTTTTTGGAGCTCCATGCAGGCACCTTCCAGGCAAAGCCATGCTTTGCTGGGGTTTGTATTCTGAGTTTTGTGCCTTGAGAGTACAAAGCAGGAAGTTTGGGGTGGGGGCATAGGGGTGAGAAGGGTCAGATGGCTTTGGAGTGAGAGCCTACATCAGCTTTCTGAAGCACCCAGACAGTGGCAGGGCAGTTTCTAGCAGTCACCTGGGGGGGGGGGGGGGGGGAGGCACAGTGCTGGGCTTACCTGGTGGAAGGAGGGGAGGTGATGGATCGCCGCCCCAAGGTCACCTGGTTTATGTTGTAGTAGCTGGGACTCTCCAGGTCTGCCAGTGAGAAGTTGGGTCCTGATGCTGTTGCAACAGGTGCTGGGAAGAAACAAGGTGAGGAGGTTTGAAAGGCACCATGGGCCTAGTGGAGCCTGTTCTGTTGCCACGAGCAACTCCTCCAAGTCCCAGGGTGAGTTCACTGTGAGGCTGATGAGGAAACCTCCTCCTGACTGGGGTCAGGAGGGAAGAATCCATAGTTGCAACTTCTTCTCTCCAGAACAGTAAAGAATGGAGGTGGGGCTCTCTGGCAGCCTTCACTCTACCTAGTCCAGTGCCAATAGGAAGGAGGATATCCCAGGAAACCCTGCTTGCCCCTTCTTCACCAACACCCCATCCAGCAGAGTGTCCCAGTCCCCCTTCCCATGCCCCACCCTGCTGGCTCAGCCATGACCCCAAGGGAAGACTCACTCTGTGATACTCTCACCAGCTCCGTCACATTCCAGACCCCGGAAGTCACAAAACAGTCCTGGAAACTTAAGTGCCCTGAGGAGAGAAAAGATCAAGATTGATGGCAAGGCCAGGAAGGGCTGCTTGGAAGATCCTTCCAAAGATCTCCCCTTTTCGACTCATTCTCTCCCCAAGTCCCCTGCCTCAGGCCTCAGGTCTACGTGGAAGGTGACGGTGTACTCCGGGTGAGCTCTTCCCCTTGGGATTGCAATCCAAGTTCAGTGGAGGGCCAGCTGCATGAAGAGGAGGAACTGGGGGGTGGGTAGAGGTAGGTTGCTGGGGGCATAGGGGAACAGAGGAAGATGCAGGGAGGACTGTGCAGATGTGAGAGGGCTTGCAGACTAGAGAGGCACTGACCGTTGGGCAGTGGTTTGATGTCCGCATCTCCTTGCTGGTTTGAACTGTCTGATTGTCCGGATTCTGCAGGAGACACAAAGAGGGCAGTGGGTCAAGACCAAAGAATCCCACAAACCTCAGTCAAACAGCTGCCCGTCCAGCCCTATAAATATCTTCGACACCCCCTCCTTCAGGCAGCAACTAGGAGGCTCCCTCCCAGAGACCAGCAGTGAGGGAGAAACCCCTACTGGCAACATTTCTAGCCTCCACCCACTAGATGCAAGGAGCACCCCAGTTGTGACAACCGAAACTGTTTCCAGACATCACCAAAGTATTCTGGGGACAAAGTCATCCACGGGTGAGCAATACTGGATGAGCGCAAGGGCAAGGAGGGTACGCAGGAGAGAAGCCAGTGGGCAACTCTTTGCACAGCTGGGAAAGACCCAGGGGTCCTCATCTTCCACCAATTCAAGCTCCCAGAGGAGCAGCCCCTGCCTTCCCACACTTTGTTTGTTAGAGCCACTCCTGTCTGCACACCACCCCCATCTCACCTTTATGCTTGCAGGCAGTGCCTGGCAACATGAGGGGAGGGGTTTGCCCTAATGCTGTCGCCCACTCTGTGCCAGCCTGTCTGGGTTGTCTCAGGCCCCAGTGCCACAGCTGCTCAGAGGGAGCCCCAAGACAAGGGCCCATTGTGTGATGGGAGCTCACAGAGGGCTGGGGGCAGGGTGGAGTGTGTGTGTGAATATTTTGCTGAGCTTGGGAAAGCCCCCTGCCCCCACCCCCTAGGTCCTCAAAGCTTTGTGTGCCAGGGGCACCACGGGGACCGCCAGAATGCCTGCCTGGGCATGACAGCTGGCAAGAGGGTGGCGGAGGGGGGCCAGGGCAGCTTTTCTGGTAAAGAATCAGCTGCTTGCAGGGGGACAACAAAGGGGTGGCATTGGAAAACTGTGCCCTGGTATTGGCCAGGGTTTTGCCTGACTCTTCAAAGTAAGCCTGCCTCCTGGGTCTCACCCACCATTCCAAGATCAGCCTGCTGACCGGCAAGTCTGCCCCACGGACCTCACAAACCACTGCTCACCCACTGCTGGGGAATGACCAGCAAGGAGGTTCCTAGGGGGTAACGGAGGCCTGAGATGTTGGGAAGGGGAACCTGTGGTCATCTGGGAAGGACAGAGCATGCCAGGCATTGGGGTGGGCATGTCAAACAGCCCAGGGGAGTGGTCTCTGTCAAGTTCTCAGGAGCATCGGCCAAGTTCCTGGTTGCCCGCCTCCATGTGGCTGGTGGGCAAGGGCAGGATGCTCCAGCATAATTTCAGGTCCCACTTCCCCCACCTTTTGCTCTGTTCAAATTTTTCTTAATTCCCAAAAATAATAATCAATCTTGTCACTCCATCAAAATGGAAGTTTGTAAGGATTTTTTTTTTTTTTTTTGAGATTAGGTCTCGCTTTGTTGCCCAGGGAACCTCAGGCTCATGTTGCTGGGGGTACCACAGACTCAAGCGATCCCCAGCCTCAGCCTCCCAGGTAGCTGGGATTACAGGCATACACCAACACGCCCAGCTATTTTTTGAGACTAGGTCTTGCTATGTTGTCCTGGGTGGGTGTCGAACCCCCGGGCAGGTCTCGAACTTGCGTACTCAAGTGATTCCTAGCCTCGGCCTCACGCTTCATAGGCTACGATTACAGGTACGCGCCACCATGCCTGGCCTTGATAGGAAAACGCTTTTTGCTTTGTTTTGTTTTGTTTTTGAGACTAGGTCTCGCTATTTTTGCCTGGGGAACCGCGGGCTCTCGTTTCCCGGGGTACCACAGACTCAAGCAATCCCCAGCCTAGCCTCAACTTCCCAGGTAGCTGGGATTACAGGCATGCACCACCACACCCAGTTATTTTTGGGGACTAGGTCTCGCTACGTGCCATGGGCGGGACTCGAATTGTGATCCCTGGCCCCGGCCGTGGTTTCCTAGGCTGCCACTTACAGGCATGCACCACCATGCCAGGCCCCTTGTGAGGAAAATGTTAATGGGGCCCCTCAGGCCTCCAGTTTGGGGTATGCCCTTCCACCCTCCTTTGTGCTCTCTCTCACGGTGACACGCTTTACTCCTGAGGCAGGCCCTAGACTGTCTTCCCACATTCCTGGGAGAGCAACCTCTCTGCAGCTCAGCATCTTATGGCTGTGGATTTTCTCTTTGCTCCCTCACCTCTGCCTATTTATTTCTGGCTCTCTGAGTCTGGACAACTCCCAGCTGGTGCAGAAGCAAACAGACAAGGGGCTGAGGCAGTGGCAGCCCAACCCAGGGCCTCCCAGGTCCTAGGTCGTGGACCTGCTGCCTCCGGGGTTACCCTCTCCCCCAGATTTTCACTCGCGAGGAGCACAGCAGCAGGACGAACCTCTGCTGCCAGGGGTTCCCTCCTGATCCCACTCAGCCAGGACCAACTCAATCCCTACCAGTCTTCCAAGACTGGGTCACGGGAGTGGGGGACACTAGGAGGCCTAGGACTCCATCCCTGGGGAGTGGTCCCAGTCACCACAGATAGCCAGGTGGAGCGGGAACGCTGCGCACATGCGCACATCAAGTGCAGAGAAAGAGGAGAAAGAACCCGACAAAGAGATGGAGGTGGGCCAGCGACTGAGGCAGAGACAAATGGGGCTCCAGGATAGCTCAACAGACAGGAAATCCTTCTCAACCAGGACACTGCCCCAAAATGCCTCTGCTGTCATTGCTGACAGTTCAAGGTAAAAGAGCAAGGGGGAGCAAGGATCGGTGAGGGTGAGGCCTTCTGCCTACCGACGCTGCTCCGGGTGCTGCTGGCAGCCATTTTAGCCCTTGGCAGCCATCTTATTGCTGGCGGTCTCCGCCGGCTTCCCCACAATGCTGCCACCACCAGCCCCCAGCATGCTCAGCTCAGCTCCAAGACAAAAGACAGAGACTCTGGAGATCTGAACTCAGGGGCAGCTGCTGCCCAAAACTCTGAGCTCTACAAAAAGGCAGCTAAAGCCTCTACGGGCTGTCCCAGGGCCCAGGATCTCAGCTAGTTCAGCCTGAGTAGACCCCTGCTCTGACAAAGCAATGAGGTCTTTAGGACAGTAAGGGACATGGTCCCTTGTCCCCCCATTCAGCTCGCGGTACATGTTGGACAGAGGGCAAAGGGTCTGGCAAGATCCCATGGGCAGCTTCAGGGTCCAGACAGTCTGCTCGGTTGCGATACAAGGACTCCCAGGAGCAGCAAGGAGACGTCCTCCCTACCCCAAAGTGGGAACCAGCTGCATAGGTTCTTTGAGAAACTGTGTCCTGATGTCAGAGCCTGCTCTGGACCGCCCCACAGGGATCAGGAGCTGATACCTCTGTGCTTTGGGGCTCCCTAGGGGAGAATATAGGCCCCCTCCTCTGGGTCTGGGGACCGAGAGGAGGAAAGCCCCTTCCTAGGCCCCGCCTCATGGCTTGCTCTGCTTTTATCTGGCAGAACAGGGCTTATCAGAGCTACCAGCTGAACAAACACACAAATCCACGGTTAGTGAGAGAAAACCCTCTGCCTGAACTCTTTATCTTCTGTTTGCAGGCCCCACGCACTGCCCCCTGCCAACAGCACAAGAGGAGACCTGAGGGCTCCTCTCTGTCACCCCCTCTTCCCCTTGCCCTGACCCAGCGCAGGGTAGCTCTCCCTTGGCAGTCCTATCGGGCGGTGTGCATGAGTGAGCTCCTGCCACCCGGGACGCCCTCCAGTGTCTGCTTTCTCACGGGGGACAATGGGCCAGCTGGTGAACTGTGGGCCAGTGGAGAGGCAGGGATGGTTGGCATTGTCCAGCACAAGGTGGGCAAGGGCCGGGGTCCATCTTTTATCCTCTCCTGCCCACCACATGGCCACAAGCTGCTCTGATTCCCCCGCCTTCCACGGCCGTGTGCACTGACAGCCTTTTCTGGTCTAGCCCAGACAACAGTGGGAACCCTATACGCTCGGCCCCATTTCAGGGTCACCCCTGCCTGTACCCCTCTTTCAAAACTAGGGCTGCTGCCACCACTGCCTGAGGGAGCAGGGTGGTGGACCAGAGGGCCAGGGGCAGAGCTACCTCTCCTCTCTCACAGACAACTCCGAAGTTTTCCTCCATCCTGGGGCTGAGGAGTAGACAGCACCTTCCCCCTCTCAGCACCCTATCACACAGCCCGAGAGATGCCCTCAGCAGGCAGTACCCAGTCCTTGTCCCAGAGCCAGGTTTAGAAATGAAGAGAATTTTGGAGCCCATAGTGCACAGCTTGTTCTCAGGGTTGGGGGGAGCTGGTGGCACACACTGGGCCTTGTCGCACGAGACACACATGATCCACTGACTGGCCTTCCCTCAGGACTCGGGCTATGCATGCGACTCACACCTCCGAGGCAATAGCCTTGCCTGCCAGTGGGGCCAAGGGTCCCCACCACTCTGGAAGCTTCTGGAAGAGAGAACTATGCACGGGCAGGTGATACATCTGGACTTGGCCTGGAGGCAGGAGGGGAGCAAGCAGGCTCTGCAGAGACAGGCTCTGAAGTGGTATTTGCTCCCTATTCATCAGCACACGTCATCCATCAGTGGCTTGTGAAATGAAGGCTCCTTGCAGCACCTACACTTGGGCTAGGTCAGCCAACGTGGCATTGTGGTCCTTCCATATCCCCTGGAAGAGCCATGAAGACCCCCCCCCCCC
>PVHY01034726.1:0-10258 GCA_004024945.1 Uropsilus gracilis | reverse complement strand
TGGATGGATGGATGGATGGATGGATGGATGGATGGATGGATGGATGGATGGATGGATGGATGGATGGATGGATGGATAGATAATTTTTTTTTTATAAACTTGCCCCCTAGTGAATTGTGCCCACTGCCATAGGGACAATTGGGTCATCTCAAATTTTTGCTATCACAAATGAATCTAAGGAACATTCTTTTATATAAAATGCCACGCCCGTTTGTGACCAGTTGCTCAGCAGTCCAGTGACGGGGTACAGGTAAGAACACCTCTCATCCAATGAGCTTCTCAAGGAAGGCAAGCATCGCACACTTGACTGCCGCAAAAGCCAGCTCGACTGGGCCAGCCCCACAGAGTGTGTCGCCTAAAGGTCTACCTAGAAAAAAGCAATTTTTCATGTCTTCACAGGCACTGCAAAACGTGCACAGAGAGACACGCCAGCCCGCACACAGCCAAGCATGAAGACCCTCATCTCCACCTGAGCAGGACTGCGTATTTCAGAAGGTCCAGGCAAGCAAGGGCAGGCGCATTAGATTATCCTCCAAGTTCATTGGCACCAGGCAATGTTTGCGTGACTGCAGCCACTGTCGCACCGCCCATGAACTCCTGCCCGCAGGCCCCAAGCACAAAGGCCCCTAGTGAAGATCTGTCCACCCTGGGCCAACCTTGCTACAGTCCATCGCGTCTCTGACCCTCTTTGACCAGTGTGTGAACGGACAGACCAGCTACCAACAATTCAAGCGAAGCAGTTCTCCAGCCTAGAAATGGACGCTTTCTCTGCTGCCCATGTCTTCCCTGAGAGACAATCAAAATTGTATATTGATTTCAGAATTCTGCTAGCAAAAGACCGCCTCGCCTGCCTTACCCAGGTCAGTTCCCGGGGCCGGTGCATCCTGCTTTTCTCTCTAAGCCTCCCGCAGCCCCTGCCTTTCTTAGGATCTACACCCCAGCTGAGATGATCTCCTTGGTGGCCACTGGCTGAACTTGAACCTATCATTGCTCATTCTGTGTGTGTGTGTGTGAGAGAGAGAGAGGGGGAAGGGGGGGAGGGGAAGCGGGAGGGGGGAGAGAGAGAAAGGGAGAGGGAAAAGAGGCAAAGGAGGAGAGGGAGGGGGAGAGAGAGGGAGAGGGAGAGAAAGAGCAAGAGAGAGAGAGAGAGAGAGAATAATAAGCTGACCAATAAGCTGAGGGATGCTGGGAACTCGGGGGAAGGCCTGGGCACAAAAAAAGGAGAGGAAGGTTGTTTCCATATCCTGGAAATTGTAAATACCTCTGCGATAAACATGCCAGTACAGGTGTCCTATAGATACATGTATATATATATATATATATATATGTATATATGTATATGTGTGTGCAACTGATTTTTTTAATTTTAAAAAATTGTATCAATTTTATATATAAAATTATATAAAGTTTTTTAATTATATATTTTTTTAAAAAATAAAAAGGCGAGATAGGGATTGAATCTGAGCATCTCCGAAACCAGGAAGCCCAGATGACCTTGCCTCCAACTCCTGGACTCAAGTCTCCGCCTCACAGTGGAGGAAGGGCATCAAGACCACGGCCCCCACAGCCACGTGCAGAGATGCCCGCGCAGGGGAAGGTGACAGAGCCCTGGGTGTGGGACCAGCCCAGCCCCCTTCCATCTCTGCAGAGGCGGCTACTGATAAGGATTTTCTGCACTTCTCCTGTCTGCTTGGAGCCACAGCTTCGTGCCAGAGTCCTGGTTCTTTGCAGTTCCCCAGCCCGGCTCATTGGCGACCAGGGAGCAAAGGTGAGGGCCGCGGAGGGCTTTCATCAGCCGAGCGTGAGCCGCAGCGCCTGCTGCGATCAATAATAGATCGCTCCGCTAGGCACTTTCTTATCCTCCAAACAACAGCATTGAAGCGTTCGTGCCAGACTGCAACGGAAAAGTCGATTTTTAAAAAAAAGTCATCCCTCCCCTTCTTGTTCTTTAGTGAGAGCCGTAATGAATGTGTTTACCATATGGAGATGAGAAAGAATCAATTCGAAAAACGCAGAAAATATGGTGTTTCATAGTGGGTTTGTGTTCCCTTTTTTGCAAAGGAAGTCAATTGTGGTTTCTGGGATGTGTCTGTAGGATGATGGGTGAGAAGTGGGGGGGAGAGGTGTGCTTGGAGCTGAGGGTTTGTTGAGTGAGAAATTCCCCTCAGTTCAGGAGCTACCTACCCTAACGCCTCACTCAGCCTAACAGGGACCTGTGGAGCTCGGGGTGACCTTGGCCAGAGGGAGATGACTTCAGCCAGGAGCCATTTTGAAAACCACTGGATTTGATTATGTCACCAGGTCATATACTTTCAAACCCCACGTAACCCCCAAGTCTTCTTCCCCAAAAGAGAGTGATTTTATGTTGACGTTTGTTTTTGCTTGAATGGGTGGACAGAGCTGTTCTAGTAAAATCTTTTATCTCAATGGCCTGAGAAATACACCTGGATGTTTGCAAAAATCTGTTTCAAAGGGGAAAATGTGAGACCTGGAAAATATGTGGAATCAATTCTACATCCAGTTCAATGTTAACCCCAAAACGCAGCTTTTTGTGTGTCAAGCATTTGCCCTAGATGAGGCACGTCGGGGGCTGCGTGGAGAGGATCCAGTCCATGACCTTGACCAGGTCGCAGCCCAGATGGATGAGACTGAAAAAGTCAAAGCGGAACAATAAGGTGATGGATTAGACAGTGTATGTGCCACAAACACCATTGGCACAGCTGAGCATGGTGAGAGCAAACCCCAGGTCTGGAGAAGAAGAAAGAAACAGACCTTCTTAGGACGCTGATAGGAGGAAGCCGAGGGGGGAGTGAGGATGGGATAATGAATGCAGATGGGTCAGTGGATGATGCTCGTGACTGAGGGGAGGTGAGATCAGTGACCCCCAAGTTAAACACACATCCAAACCCTTTGGGAGCCTGAAAAAGGCGAATATATAGGTTTCCTTTTGAATCAGTGTTTTTGTTTCTTTCAGGAAGATTTACTGGATCCTGTGGTGGATCCATGTTTAGTGTTCTGAAAATCTCCACACAGCTTTCCATTGTAGTTGAACTAACAATGTAAGAGGGTTCCTTTAACTCCACAACCCCTCCAGCATTTTGTTTCCATTTTTAAGGTGTTTTTAATGTGTTATTTCCTTTTTTTTTTTTAATTCTCAACTGGAGCAAAAAAGTTGTGGTATAGTTACACTGTGGAATATTACTCAGCCATCAAAAAGACAACATCATGTGATACATAGCAACATGGATTATGTTGGAAGGAATCATGCTGGCTGAAATTCGTCAAAAGGAAAAAATAAATACTGGGTGGTCTCACACGTAGGATATAAAAAAATCAAGCTCAAAGACAAGAAATAGTCAAAATCAACAAGCTGACCATAGAACTAAAAAAATACACCAAAGGAGGGGAAGGAGGGAAGGAGGAACACAGAATATGGTGATGGGTCTTGAGTGATAAGGTGGCAGGAGAACAATGGGGACTAAACGATGTAAGAAAAAAAGATTTTTTAAATAGAAAAAATATTATTTTAAGAGAATGTGAAGCTCTCACCTAAGACCAATGGCATCAGGTCTGTCAGTGGTGGGATTCCATTATCAGCACCCTTCTTAATCCTTCCAGAAGATGCCTCTGAACTGTCAGTTGATAAAGACTAAAGCACAGAGTCCTGTTACCAATCTCGAGAGTTTGAAGTTTGAATTCTTGAACTAAATGGCAGCTGCCATGGAGACAAGTCATTCCAAGGAAGAGCCTTACCTTCTCGGGCTCATTTGAAAAGGGCTCCAGTCCCCATGCCCCACCTCCCTAAACACTCTGAACTCTGCCAAACACAAGATCCCCTTCTGGAAGGCCAACGTGATGATGAAGGCAAAGCTTGTGTGAAATGGGGCTAGACTCGTCAGGCCTATTCCTCAACTTTCTCTGTGCTTCAGTTTCCCAACCTATAATCTACAATGGGTGATCTTGGAGTCGTTCATAGGCATGTGGTGAAGTATTTGTTGAGGACAAGCTGTGTGTGTTGGGCTCTTGGGTAATTCCTGGGAGTAGCCACAGGAAGAAAAAACTCCACCCTACTTGTTCTGAGGGACCAGAACCTCAAAAGAAGGCACTGGACATTAATCAAATATTCATATGAGCAATTAGGGGGAAAATTACATAATGGCAATTATGTAATGGCAAAGGGCTACGTCCCTACGGGAGAGCAACTGGCAAAATGTGAGGTTTGAGGAAATAGAAACTAATTGGGTGAAATTATAGAAGAAAGGGAATTTGAGGGCAGGGATGAGGAAAAGGACCTGGGCAGAAGGAAGGATGTCAGCGGAGGCTCTGGGCATGAGAGGGTCACTAGCCTAGGGAACCCCAAGATCATGAGCCTGTTCCTACTGAACACTCTGCTGGTGGTGGCTGCTGCTGTTCTTTCTGCTCTAAACCACAGAGAGGTGAGAAGCGGAAATGGAGGATGAGTTTGATCCACTAGTTAGGGTTAGCAATTTATGAAAATAGTGATAAATATGCGCGATGCTGCAGGCACATGAGTCCTCACCCCTTCCTGTGCTCTGTGCTCAATGCAAGACTTGAGGCAGTGCTGGCTCCTTCCGAGGCCAGTCCAAGTTGCCCACTGATAAGTGGCTGTTGTCCTGCCAAAGTGCTGTGCTGGCTGCGAGCTGAGACAGACATGTCCTAGGGTTGAGAGCAGGACTCGCCACCCGCCAGCTTGTCCACTGCTCCTGGTAGTGGTGAGGCCGATTGGTACCCGAACGCACTCGGCAATGTGGAGGTCAATCCCGCCTCTCCCTCAGCCCAGCGGGAGTGCCTCGTTTGTGGCAATACTGTCACCGCCCCAGGGTTCTCTGGAATTCCTCTGGTGCCCAACCGAAGACTAAGGCAGCCATAGCTGCCTACTAGGCTGCTGATACTGAGCACTCGGCCCATTGTTTCAGTATCAGTGACCAAAGGAACTCCAAGCACAGCTCAGGCTGATGCTGTACTTCCCGCCCACAGGTCTTGCTTTTCCTTAGCTGTTGTCTCATTAGTTTCTGGAGCCCGAAGATGAGTTACGGCGCGCAAAAGCTGAGCATGGGGCAGTTTCCATGCTGCTCCCGTTCACAGTGACCCGTATCTGCTCTCACCCCTCAGAGGCTGAGAGGCTGCACGTAGCACAGCCAAAGGCCTGGGTCTTAAGACAGAGCAGGCCCAGATTTAAGCTCCATCACTGGCTGTTGCCAATTGAGTGCAGTTCATTCATTCTCTCATTTTTTAATGTCTTCAGTTAGAAAACACAGAGCATCCTGCGGAGTTGTTTGAAGCAGCGAAAATGCCCTGACCTGACCACGTCCATCATGGCCTGCGGTTCATGGAAGTTGTTCTCAGGCTGAACAAGCTCTAAGTGGTCTGTCTTGTGTCTCTGCTCCGAGCATCCACCGTCTCTCTGGACAGGTGGCTGTACTTGGGGCATGGCTCTTTGAACCATGGACGCTCTATCAGCCAGGACTTCTCAGGACCCTTTATTTCAGTGATGAAACTACTCATCCCAATTTGGTTCAAGCAAACAGAGCACAGAGTCCAGCTGTTAGCAACCGCAGACCTCGCGGCATCAAGTAACCTAAAGAACAAAATAGAACTGTTTATATTAAAAAAAAAAAGAATGAGATGAAGCAGCAAGAGGCAGAAAATAGAAAGAACAGCCACCAAGAAACAAGAAACATGGATACAAGCCAAAGGCACTCGGAATGGCCAATGAAGATATTAAAAAAAAAGAAAAGACCAAAAAGAATAAAGGGTTAAACATGGACAAAGAGACCAGAGGGAGCATGGTGGGGTGGGGTAATCCCATGGGGATCAACAATTAGGCAATCATGTATTGTACAAAATCCAAAAATAAAAATATTAAAAATTTTTTTAAAAAGATGCTGAAAAGATCGCATCAGATGTCTGCTTCCTGCCACCTCTCACCCCTACTTTGTTTGGTGTGGGCTCCATTTCCAGGCAGTTTCTCCCCTGATGCTGACAAAAATGTCTTCAGGGGTGGAGGATGACCAGGGCTTTGGCGGTGGGTGTGTGTGATATGGTAATGAAACAGGGTGCAAAAAGGGCACAAAACTAAATGGAGAGAGGCCAATTTTTTTAAGTTGATTGCATATCCACCACCCCCACACACACACATATACACACACACATATTACATCAGTGTCTACCCCAAGGTTCTCCCACCACCTTGCACCCATGAACCATCATCATAATCTCTTGTACCCATCCCTCCCCTGATTTGATGCCTCTCCCATGCTCTTGCCCTGTGCTTCCATTCTGCTGACAGTTATTTTTAAGTTTTTCTTGTCCTTTTGCTTGTTTGTTTTCCCTATATCCTGCATATAGGTGAGATCATCCAGTATTTCTCTTTATCTTTCTGCTAGCATGATTCCTTCTAGATCCATCTATGTTATCACAAATGCCATCAAATTTGTCTTTTTGGTTGCTGAATAGTATTCCATTGTGTACATAGACCACAAGTGTTTGTGTCATTTGTCTGTTTGGGGGCATTTGGGTTGTTTCCATGGCCTGGCTATTGTAAATGGTGTTGTAATAAAAATCCGGGTACAGGTGTCCTTTTGAATTAGAGTTTTCTTAACCTTTGGGTGAATTTCCAGAAGTGGGGTTGCTGGATCAAGTGGTAGTTCGATCGTCAGTAGCTTGAGGGTTCTCCCCTCAGTTTTCCAGAGTGGTTGGGTCAGTTTGCATCCCCACCAGTGTGTAGAATGTTGCATTTTCTCCACATCCACGCCAGCACTTGTGAGAAGCCGATATTTAAACCAGTCCTCTCTGGACTCCCACACATGCACACAACTGCAAGACTGCTCAACACAACAGTCACAAGGTGCATTTGCAAATAAGGAGAAACCATCAAGAGTCCCTGAGGCCCCCAGTATCCAGTTACTGTCCAGCTACAAAGTCCTAAAACGCTTCCAAGATGGCACCTCCTCACAGCTACAAACCCAAAGTGGGCATTTCACACCACAGTTCCATTTCCAGCAAATTCAGCTCCTTCTTCTCTGGGAGGGACAGAGATCCCAAGTTTCCCAGCAAGCTTTTCTCTGTGTTTCAAGGTCCAAACTCCAGTGTTCAAACCAAAAGCCTGGACTTGTGTTTCTTGTAACTTTTCCTCTTCCCGGGGATGGCCAAGTCCCAGGTGCCGACCTTCGGGGCCCAGCCCATCGTCACTCTCTGGGCTGAAGGCCATGATGGCGTCCCACATTTCTGTAGCTTTTATCTTCTCCTGCCAGACTCCACCCCCGGGGCTTCTTTCCTTGCTGGCTCACAAGGTGTGCATCCTCCGGGCCATCTCTCCTTCTTGGTGCCCCTTAGCTACTGCGCCCTCATCACCCCACATGACAGTAACACACGTCAGCAGAGGTGTGGATTCATAGCCCTTAATGATAACAGTGTTGTAAACCAGTTGCCTCGATAAAAAAATAATGTAATCAAAAATGATGAATTTTTTTAATGATCTTCAGCCGCTGAAGATAATGCCAGCTCAGCAAGGCTAGCAGAAACAAACTATTTTCCCGACGGTTCCCCCAAAATTCTGGGCCTAATTCTCAGATTGACTTTGATGGTGCCCCTAACCCTCTCAGTGGTAAGTCTGGTTGGTCATAGATAAGTAGGAACCCACAGCTGGGCCCCCAGAGAAACATGGGGCACCTTTATCAAAAGAGCATCCCTTGGGAAGGGGGACAAGCCTCATGCTCACTGACCATTGGGAGCAGACTGACCAAAGTGACTCCATTTTGTTTAAGACATTCATTTTGAAACCAGTGTCCTCTTCCTGCCCTCGGCAGAAAGTACCTGCTATGGCTGACTGGTCCAACATCCTGTTTCTGCCTCCCCTTATTCCTGGTTGTTCATGACAACCATCCACCTGATGGATGATGGAAGCCAGCATCGTCCCTCTGATGCCAGCATCGTCCCTCTGATAGATGATGGAGGTTGGCATTATTGGAAATCCGTAGTTATAGGAATGTGTCCTACAGTTATGGGAATGTGTCCCACCATTATGGGAACGTGGGAACGTGTCCTGTAGTGATGGAACATGTCCCACACCTGCTCGCTTGCTTCATAACAGGGGGCAGGGGTGGTTTTCTCTATAAAAGGTTGTCACAGAGACTGCTTGGGGTCTCTCTTGCCACCTCTGCTTGAGGACCCTGGTGCACCAGTAATAAACCCGCAGTTTTGAGTTTCAGTTGGAGTCCTTGTGTCTTGTCGAGTGGCCCATGAGTCACAACACTGACCATGAGTGTTTCCCATTCCCCCTTAAATCAGCACCCTTCCCTTAGAGCCAGCTGTCCGCAGAAGAGGCTGGCTTTGATCCCCACCCACACCCCCCAATTCTCTGATTCCTCCTGCACCTGACCCTGTACCTGGGGAGACATGGCCTCCCTTGGTTGGCAGCATCCACCCTGACCCCACTCTACCCAGCAAAAGCAAGGTCCATGAGGGAGATCATTGCAGCTGATCATTCCAATCACCCACCAGCATGATGTGCCAGAGTCTCTCAGCGACAAGACATTTCATCACCAGGATCAGCCTGCTTCCAGAATCGGTAGTTTTTCTTCCTTCCTGATTCCCGGCCCCCCTGGAAGTACAGTCAGGCCTCACTTAATGTCATCTGCAGGTCCTGGAAACTGCAGCTCCAAGTGCAATGTCATAGAGCAAGTCTTCAAATAGAATCATTTCATTCTTTGATGGGCTGGTTGAGTCTCAACACTGTCAAGGAAGGCCAGGGAGTGTCAGTGTGTGGACACCTTCCCCTCCTGGTCTTTATTCCGCAACGCCTTAAATAACCAGTAATCACTGTTGTTTGGTGTCGTTGACAATCTACTGAATTAGTCTAAACCTAAGAAGAGACTGTTCTGCCCCTACATCTGACATCCCATTTAAATGCTTGTTTGGCTCTGAGTTGTATGACCGGTCATCTCGTCATTTAGTATGGTACACTCCAAGCATTACATCCAGAAAATGAGTCCAGACCCTCAAACTACTGAAAATGGAGCTACTATTTGATCCAGCAATCCCACTTCTGGGACTCTACCCAAAGGATACAAAAACACTCATTCAAAAGGACACCTGTACTCCTGTGTTTATCACAGAACTATTTACAATTGCCAGGATATGGAAACAAACCAAATTCCCCCAAAGAGATGAATAGATCAGAAAGTTGTGGTCTATGTACACAATGGTATATTATTCAGCAATCAAAAAAGACAAACATGTCATCCATATCAACATGGATGGAGCTAGAAGGAATCATGTTAGCAGAAATAAGTTAGAAAGAAAAAGAGAAATATGGGATGGTCTCACTTCTAGGAGGGATAGAGGGAAAACAAACAAAATTTGAAACTGAAGCATAGAGCAAGAGGGGGAGAGTGGGGGGGGGGAAATCGGGGGAAAGGGAGGGTACAAGAGATTGAGATTAAGATGGTTCATGGGTGATAAGGTAGTAGGAGAACCTCAGGTAGGCAATGGAGTGAGAGCGAGAGCGAACAAGGAAATGCATCCAGGCCGCTGTTACTTTTGCAGACTCACTAATATCCTGCGAGTTTCTTTTCTCTTTTCAGAGAAACGTGCTTCCTCATAGGCTTATGACTTCTAGCAAACAGCTCCAGAATAAACACTACCAGCAGGACAGCCAGTCCTGGCACTACGAGGTTTGCAGCTGTTCGCCCTCGTGGCTCCAGAGCGTGGAGGAGGCCTCGGACCCCGTCTCCCCATGGCATGGAGGACGTACGGCACGTCTGCAACTAGAATGGACGTGCCACACTTAGTTAACTTAATCAGCACTAAGCTGGCGCGCTGGCCTCCCCCTCTGCTCCCAGCATCTGCTCACTTCAGAAAGTGAAGATGGATGGTTCTGTCTCATCCCTGCCAGGCACCTCCCTCCCACCCGGGCGCACCCCGTCTCCATCAGACTCTCCAGCGAGCGTGCACAGTCCTCCGGCCCATCTGAGCATCGGGAGGAAACGCACCCCGGGTGGCGGGCTGTGCTTCCAGGCGCATTCAGGTGAGTGTCCCGAAAACGCCCGGCAATGCTGTTCCACAACCAGAAAAGACGAATTGGATGCATGTGTGATAACATGGATGGACCTCGAAGGAATCACGCTGGTGGGAATAAGCCAGAAAGAAAAAGAGAAAAGCTGGATGGTCTCATTTATGCATGCGAGAGAGGGAAAGCAAGCAAAAGGACAAGTGAAACTTAAAACTGTCAGCAGAC
>PVHY01034725.1:0-10261 GCA_004024945.1 Uropsilus gracilis | reverse complement strand
TTTTACGTATTTTGTTAGGTTAATTCCCAAGTATTTGATTTTCTTTGGTGCAATGGTAAATGGGGTGTTTTTTCTAATTTCTTCTTCTTCTGACTGACTCTTTGCATATATGAATGCTGTTGATTTTTGCGTGTTGATTTTGTATCCAGCTACCTTACCAAATCGGTTTATTATTTCAATCAGTTTTTCTGTTGATTTTCCTGGGTTCTCTACATAGAGAATCATATCATCCGCGTATAATGATAACTTTATTTCTTCGTTCCCTATTCAGATTCCTTTTATGTCTTTCTCTTGTCTTATTGCCCTAGCTAGGACTTCCAGAACTATGTTGAAAAGGAGTGGAGAGAGCGGGCATCCTTGCCTGGTTCCGGACTTTAATTGGAATGGTTTCAGTTTTTCCCCATTGAGGATGAAATTTGCTGTGGGTCGGTCATATATAGCTTTTATTATGTTTAGGTATGATACTTTTATACCAATTTTTTCCAGGGCTTTCGTCATGAAAGGATGCTGAACTTTATCGAATGCTTTTTCCGCATCTATTGATATGATCATATGATTTTTGTTCTCTTGTTGATGTGGTGGATGATGTTGATTGATTTTCGAATGTTGAACTATCCTTGTGCCCCTGGGATGAATCCCACTTGGTCATGATGGATGATCCTTTTTAGGCAATGTTGGATTCGGTTTGCCAGGATTTTGTTTAGAATTTTTGCATCTGTGTTCATTAGGGAGATTGGTGTGTAGTTTTCTTTCTTTGCACTATCTTTATTTGGTTTTGGAATTAGTGTAATGTTTGCTTCATAGGTGTTTGGTAGCTGTCCTTCTTTCTCAATTTTTTGAAAGAGTTTTAATAGTACCGGTGTTAGTTCCTCTTTGAATGTTTGGTAGAACTCATTTGTAAAACCATAAGGACCTGGGCTCTTGTTTTTAGGGAGAGTTTTGATGACTGCCTGAATTTCACTGCTTGTGATTGACCTGTTTAAATTTTCTATTTCTTCTTTGTTCAATTTTGGATAACTGTATTGTTCCAGGAATTTGTCCATCTCTTCTAGGTTGCTGTATTTGCTTGCGTAAAGATGTTCGTAGTAGTCTCTAATTTACATGTCTTTTTTTTTCCTTTGGGTGTTCCTCCCTCCTCTCCTGCCCCTGTCCCCTTCACCCCGCCTCTGGTCACTCTATCTCCTCTTTCACTTCCAGCTGTTGGTTAATTTTTAGCCCATTAGATTCTTCCTTTTCTTTCCTGGACAAACGTCCTTTTCCCAGGTGAAGACATATTTTCATGGGACACACCGGTCTGCGCTTAGTTTTCCAGGTGTATCTTTGTTGTGGATAGCCTGTTTGCACATGTTTGGATGCTTTTAGTGCCTCCTCCTTCCTGATAATCTTCTCTAACACAATTTCTCTCATATTTTGCTTCTTCTTTGCTTTATAGTTAAGGTCTCTGGCATTTAGAGTATTTCTCCCAACAGGTGTCCACAAAATTTTCCTGACTGGGATAGGCACTGGTGGATGGTTGGTCCAACTGGTTGTGGGGCTGCTACTCCATCTCTGTGGTCTTCTCCCTGTGGATTGGGAGAATGTCTACCTCGCACTGAAGCCATCTCTGAACCAGGAATTTCATTCTCATCTGTGTAAAACTTGTGGGTTTATTTCTGAGACAGTTTGTCACTATAATTGTTCTTACAGCCCTGTGCCCCATGGATTTGAAATGTTCATTTGAACCATAGAGTGAGAGAGGTGGAGAAGGAAGAAAGAAGGGAAGAAGAAAGAGGGGGAGGTGAAGGGCCCAAGAAATAGAGATGGTTACCAGGTGTTAAGGAAATGGGAAAACCCCAGGGTACACAATGATGTAATATATATATATATATATATAATAAATGAAATGTCCATTTGTCCTGGGCCTTAGTTCTATGTCTCTCCTCACCTCCATCTTCATGTGTATCTTCCTTTGAATTAGTGATTTAGTGTTCCTGGTGAGGATTGACTAGATTTGGAGTAACCCAGAGTGGGTGGTAAACCCTCCCACCCCTGTTCACCTCTGGCAGTCCCCCCAATCAGAAAAGGGCTGCAAGGGAGGGTGGATCCTCCAGGGGCATAGTTGGCCCATCAACTTGGCAAATGTGTGCAGAAATGTGGGACCAAACTTCTTGGTCCCAGGTCTCCTGAAAGCCTCTTGGGGAGGCCTTCAATTGCTCTTTCATTTTTCCTACTTATGATGGGAACTTTCAGATTTTTCTCTTTCTTTATGATTCAGTCCTGGAATTTTGTATATTTAAGAATGTTCTCATGTCCTCTAGATGTCCACTTTGTTAGCATATGTGGTTGGTGATACTCTTATGAGCCTTTGCATTTTTGTATTATCTGTTTGTAGGGCACCAGATTGTTGCTTGCTAGGTTCATCATGTCAGCAGATGAGAGAATAGGCCAGAAAACCCCTGCAGGGGAATGACACATCTTTACTGCAGCATCAGGAGAGAAGATATAGGCAGTAGCAATATATAAAGCATTTGTGGCTCCAGGCAGGTGGGTAACCTCCTTGTGACCTATTGGGCAGTCTCAGGCCCCCAGGTCCTGGGCAGTAATGGTAGTAGCACCAACAGCAAAGGCAGTGGCAGTAGTCACTGGTTACCATGATGGCAGCGGTAGCCAACTTGCTGGGTTCCAATCATAGCAATGAGTGACCCACTCCAGGAACCCTATGAGTTTTTATATGATTTATAGCGCTGGCACAGGACCAAGTATATGCCTAGGTTATAGAAATAGGTTTTTGCCTATGAGAACTATACTTTAAGGCTTCATATTATTTATTGCTTTCCTCATATGCAGACATTGTTTAACACTACTTGTTATCTACTAGGCCACCTGTGCTAGGAGGTCATGGTAAAAAACAGCCTGAGAAACTCAGAAAACTTTTTTTTTTTCATGAGCCCAACACTGTTGTAACCTATCTTTTGTTTCTGATTTTATTTGTGTTTTCTTTTTCTTCTTTGTGAATTTGGCTTAAGGTTTATCTATGTTATTTATTTATGTTGGTTCTACTGATCTTTTGTTTTTTTAAGAATCTATTTCATTAGTTTCTGCTCTAATTTTTATTATGTTTTCCATCCCATTTTTGTTTTTTCTCATTTTGGTTCCATTAGGTACAAGCTAAGATTTCTTATTTGTGATTCTTTTGTTTCCTAAGGTAGGCCTGTAAAGCTTAAAATATTTCCTATTGCTTTTACTGTTTCCCATGGGTTCTGATATATCATGTCTTCATTTCCATTTCTTGATTTCCTCATTAATGCTGTAGCTGCTCATTTGCATCTAGTTTATTCACCACGAATTTGTAATTTTCTCTTCATTTAGTTAATTTCTGGCTTTATATGATGTAAGTTCCAGCACTGGTGAAGGGAGGAGAAGAAGTACAGTCCAGAGTACTCTCTCTCTTGTTCCTTACTGGGAATCTGACATATTTTGAGCACTCCTCCTCTGTATGTGTTTCACCAGAATCAAGCATGTGAACTTCACATTTATAATCTCCAGTCTTCAGGGTCCTTGGCTAAGCTAGCAGTCTTGCTGCCTTTCATTCTCCCCTCCCTGTTGTAGGCTACACTTTCCACACATTTCTCTCCACCCACCTCCTATCCAATAAAGCATGCATCTTCCTTCTTTCCCCTCTGCTTTAGTCTGTTCTGGTCTCTGATTTGATGCATAATCACATGAGCTACAATGAACTTCCTTGGCATGGTGTTCCTCTGGTCAGTTGTTAAATTTTCACCTGGAGCAAAGCAAGACATCACCTCTATTGCCATCATGGTGATGTCATCATCAAAGTATAATTAAATATAATTAAGACAATAAATAAACCAATAAGTAGATTTTATTACATCTTTGTTTCTGTTGTCAGATTTACTGAAATAAAGACACTTTTCTCTTTAAAAGCTAAGAAAAAGTGCTAATGCAGGGAATAACTGGAGATGGTAAATGAAGTCCTAAATCTTTAGTTATGAGAGGCAAAACTGTCCTTAGAAAATGGCCCCAAATAAAAATTTAGTATATCAATATTTTAGTACTAAACAAAAACTACACATGAAAATATTCTAAGAATCAGAAATAAGTTAAACTATCTTCATTGCTATATTGTGTTCACACAAATTACTGTTCATTTTTTAAACTACTTGTTCCTTACATTCTAATATAATCAAGAATTTTGAACTCATGAATTTTTCATTCTCATTTAACATTTAACAATTTTAAAATAAAATGAATTAACACAAATAATGTATAAGAAACATATATATAAAACCAACAGCTATGTTCTTTAGATTTTTGTGTTGGAGTAGTTGTTTTAAAATTTATGTACTTCATTTTGTAAGGTTTACACTAAAATAGTAAAGCTTACTATTATTTTGTTTAGTGTTTTTACTTGTGTCATCATAAGCAGTTTTCTTTCTCACAATTTATTATATATTTCATGCAATGTAATTTTGGTTTTTCCTTTTCTACAATGCTGACTACACTTGGTAGATGCAATAATAGTAACATAAGTGATATTTTAATGGGACGTCAAATATTGTTAAAGTTGGGATAGAAAAGAACAGGACTCATTACAAATTGCACATAATTATATTGAAGCTTCAAGTGCAAAGGTGTTTATCTCGTTTTAAGTTAGAAAAGAAGTTGGGGGAAAATGTCTTGATTCTCAGCCAGTTAGTAATAGCCTCATTCTTTATGTCTTGGAGTGGATGTGGTGTGGTAACAACATCTAAGGTGGGGGGGTATATCCTATACAGACAGACAGACAGACATTAATCTAAATCAATGATACCTCAACATACAGACATTAATACAGACATTAATCTAAATCAATACATACAGACATTAATACAGACATTAATCTAAATCAATGATACCTCAATAAAAATATTAGGAAATTAAAGTAAATCATCAGAAATGACATTGTGTATCCAATACTATAAAAATACTTTTTGCTATGTGTAGTCTCAATAAATTATTAAAAGTCATATAGTTAGCTACAGCTTTGGAGTCTATTATTTGTATTTTAATTGTGATAAGCCCAGAAGCTCATTTAAAAAGTCTGAAGAACTAAAATTACCAATAATTAATTTTCTTTGGTGGTCTGTCCTATAATTTCAGGGATATATATGTGTCAGCTGTTACTATTAAGTAATGATAGCTATAAGTCTAATAACTTTTAAAAAGAGAAGAGGCAACAAATCACTATAAGTTATTCTAAATCAATTTTCACTTAGTTCCTAATATATGGAATATTATTAAATACCCAATTAATAGATTCTGATCCTCAAGCCTTTCTCTTCCAAATAGGCTCCTTTTTTTCAGGTGAGGTATTCTCCATCCCGTTGACAAGGTTGGGACATCCAGAACAATCACTTCACTCTTTGCCACTTCTGAATAGGATGAGATAAATTATAATCGTCCCATAATTCTTGCAGAGCTGGAGGATAACACTGTTATGAGAGTCAAGAAATTACATGTAGAGTACATGTTCAGGTCTATTTATTGTTTTAATTGCACTTTGATGTTAAAGTCTATACTATTTTATAGCAAAAAGAATCTTCGTCAAATATGTTTATATTCAATGTCACATTTAGGAATTGGGGAATCTAGCATAGACAGAATAGAGATACAGTAGCCAAGCAGAGCTATCACATCTGTGATCTGGAAGATGAAAATTCATGGGCATGCCAAAGCTAGTGTTTCTAAAACACTATCCACATCATCTTTAATTATGCTTAGAAGCCTGCTCCTTGAAGGAATCACTTAGAATGCTTTCAAGGAGCAAGTAAGAAACAAAACACACCTTTGAAAAGAAAAAGGTACAGAATCTCAGATATGTACCAATCATTTAGAAAGGAGATAAGATAGAAATGCTTTGGGAATGATAGGGAAAAGAATTGCAAACTAAGAAAAAGTACTTTGATGCAGAATAACTGCCATAGAGGTGAATTTCAATTGTTACTATCACAATTGCTAAGAAAAATTTTAAAGCAACAGAGAGTTGGTAGCCATTTATTTAATTGCACACATAAATGTGCTTGAAATAAAAATATTTTGTACTTGTGTGGCATTCTAGTGCTAGGCTTAAATAGGGCATAGAGCATGTTGTTAAATTAAATAAATACTAATTTTAAAATATATTTGGTTACAACTAAAGGACCAGATTTTTTTTTTTTTTTTTTGAGACTAGGTCTTGCTATTTTTGCTCATGGAACCATAGGCTCACATTACCTGTGGTACCACAGACTCAAATGGTTCCCAGCCTTAGCTTCCCAGGTAGCTGGGATTACAGGCGCATGCCACCATGCCCAGCTATTTTTTTTGGAACTAGGTCTCATTATGTGCCCCCAGTGGGACTCAAATCGCTATCCTTGGCCCCTGCTGAGGCTTCCTAGGCTGCCTCTTACAGGCGTGCGCCACCATGCCTGGACAAGGACCAGCTATTTTGATGTCTTAAAGGACCAGTTTTTATGTCTTAATTTTTAATTATTTAGAGAGCTGTTTCTTCAAACACAATAAAGGTGACATAAGAAGGAAATAGATATCTTTTTAACTGTATGCTTTATATTTATTGTAATATTTTATGAACTCATAGTGTATTAATTTGCACAGTATTGTATGTTTATGTATTATAATCAAGAAATCTGGACAGCCTTAGTATGTTTCTTAAAATATAGTCTATTTTATATGCATTTTGGTAACACTGCATTTTGATAATTATGTATATGTTTATACATATAAACATAAACTTATGTATATGTCTATACATATAGAAACATGTTTATGCCTATAAACATATACATATATCATGTTTATGTTTATAAACATATATACATGCATATTTAAAATTGGGGATTTACTTTCTCTCTATACTAAGAAAAATATATATACCATGCCAGTCAGAATATGGATACTTGATGTTATTTTTACAACTTTAAATATTCTGTTGTTAACCATACTAATAAGTTTCGAATGACTTTTTTCCCTCAAGCTTCTGGTAAAGGTTGAAACTCAGTTATAATGGATTGATCCATTGTCCATAACTTCTGGCATTTATGTTCTCTATACTCTTACTAACACAGTATGGAAGTAACTAAGGTATAATCATCAGTGGAAACTGTGGAAATGTTGAATGTGGTATGGTCATTGGCTCTCTTTCTTCTGACACAGTGTCTCTGAGGCCAGTCACATATCAGGTGCCTCCTTATCTCAGAGCAGAGGAGCAAGGCCAGCAGAGCCATCACATCCTTGCTGTGTTCCTGTCCAAACTTGTCCATAGGTGGTCATACCTCCAGGCAAACACCTAGGTATGACCAGTCAGTGTGGGAGTGGATCCCAGCCCTGCTGTCAGGTTGCTAGGCAGTGAGGAAGGAGTTAAGTAGAATATGCTTCAGGGAAGCAGAAAGTTGCGAATGTTTTGAATTGTAGTTGGAAGTAAATGGCCTTGGGATTCTTTTTTATTTATACTGAATGTTAACTTTATAGGTAGAGAGAGGAATGGAGCAGTGAGAGTGGGTCAAAGTGCTTGTGCAGAAATTGATTTTTTAAATCCTTGTATGCTATGTTTTGGTGAATATTTAATTCTTTTTAGACAGCATAAATGTATATTTCTTTTCCTTACCTGTATGGGTGCTGTCTACTAATTAGCCATAAATAATTCAAAAATTAAATATCCTAAAGCTGAGTGTAATAAAAAAGTTTGAGTATTTTGATAATATATTTTCTATCCAAAACAATCTAGTTTTATATTTATAAATTTGATTTCTTATGATTTTACCTTATATACATTCAATTAAAAAATTAAGTAACAACCAGTTAGCTGGAAAATATATGACTAACATTTTGGAAAGAACACTTCTGAAAAACAATTGGTAATATATTTTTACATTTTATCTTTGCTTAATGGTTGCTAAAATCACCTTTCTTTAGTTTGTAAGATAATTACATGATACATTATAAAAATGTATTAAGAACCCAAAATTATTAATAAACCCAGATTTATTTAAGAATAACTTATCTGGTCCTTACTACAAGGTTACCAAAAACATATTTTGGAAATATCTTTTCTCCATTATCAGTCTTAAAATTCTAGGGGAGAAAATTTATTATGTACTTTTTTTTTGTGGAATTGATATTTATAAAAGACTAATATAGGCAAAAATCATATTTTGGTTAAAAGTAAATAAAAATATATCTTAACTATATTGCACATATGTATACATTTTTTCTAGCATTTTTTTATATATGTACATAAAATATATGTGTAGATGTGTGTGTGTGTGTGTGTGTGTGTGTGTATCTGAGAGTACCAGATAAAGTTACTTTATTCAAATGATCATTCCCTTAGGTCTCTACATTATTTTAGGAGGAATGTTTTCATTTTTCAATGTTTCCATTAGTATGCCTTATGAAATACTTCCAAAAAATTCTTCCTGTGTTTGTCAGAATCCCTTAAAAAATGAGTGAGGAGTGACATGCATGGAGCTCAAACTGCCCAAATCAAAGAAGCAGAAGGACAAAAGATAGTCGGCCAAAAAAGAGAGTTAGGTTTTTTTTTTTTTTGGGATTTCCTGATTTCTACTGGACACTATCAAGTAAGAGGAAATCATGTCAATTGTGCTTAGCTGTAACTGATACTATCAATCTGATTCTTTATATTGAGGGTTATTCTTAAATGAATGCGGTTTGTGATTATGGAAAATAGTGATATTAATTTGACACTCCAGAAAAAAAATCTCTATTTTATTTTAAGCCTGAGAGTTTTGCTTTGCTCAATGTTTATGTTTTCTTTTTTTACTTTTGATTTTGCACAGAACTTCTATGGCTTATCATTGCAGTAATTCTGGGGATTTTATGTTTTTTTCTTCTGTTGACAAGCACAAGTTTAGGATTACGTGTGTATACAAATATATACATCATTGTCTATCCCAAGTTTCTCCCACAATCTTACCACCTGTGAACCATCTTATTCTCTTGTACCCATCCCTTCTCCAATTTTACCCTCCTCCCCCTTGCTCTATGCTTCAGTTCTGTTGACAGTTTTAAATTTTTCTTGTCTGTTTTTCCTATAACCCTCATGTAAGTGAAACCATCCAGTATTTCTTTTTCTTTCTGGTTTATTTTCGCTAACATAATTGCTTCTACTTCTACCCATGTTGCTGTGAATGACATATTTGTCTTTTTTGATGAATAATATTCCATTGTATACATATACTGCAACTTTCTGATCCAGTCATCTGTTTTGGGGCAGCATTTGGGTTGTTTCTATATCCTGGCTATTGTAAAATAGTGCTGCAATAAATATTCAAGGACAGGTATCCTTTTGAATTAGGGTTTTTGTATCCTTTGGGTAAATTACCACAAGTGGGATTCCTGGATTAAATGGTAGTTCCATTTTCAGTAGTTTGAAGGTCCTCCACACAGCTTTTCATAGTGGTTGGACCACTTTGCATTCCCACCAGCAGTATAAAAGTGTTCCTTTTTCTCCACATCCATGCCAGCATTTGTTGTTGCCCATTTTTTAAAAAAAATATGGGCCATTCTTACTTTTGTGAGGTGGTTATTTCATTGTGGTTTTGATGTGCATTTCCCTGGTTTTTAGTGATGTTGAACATATTTTTATATGCCGATTGGTCTTTTGTATTTCATCTTTGGAGGAATGTCTTTTTAGCTCTTTGCCCCATTTTTGATTGGGCTTTTTGCTTTTTTCTGTTAAGTTGTTTGAGTTCTTTGTGGATCTTTGTTATTGGACCCTTATCATTTGTATGGAGGACAAAATTATTTTCCCATTCACTTGCATTGCTTTTTGCTTTGGTAATTGTCTCTTTTGCTGTACAGAAGCTTTTTAGTTTCATGTAGTTCCAGCTATTTATATTTTCCTTCATTTTAAAAGCATCTGTAGATGTGTCCTGAAAGAGATTTCTGAAGTGTAAGTCTTGGAGTGTTTTGCCCGTATTTCCTTCTATATATTTTATGGTTTCAGGTCTTACACCTACATCTTTTATTCATTTTGGGTTGGTTTTTGTACATTTTGTGAGGGAGTTGTCTAGATTCTTTTGCATGTAGTAGTCCAGTTCCCAGCACCATTTGTTGAAGAGACTATCCTTGTTCCATTGTATGTTTTTTGTCCTTTGTTGTAGATTAGTTGATCATACATATGTGGCTTTATTTCTAGACTTTCAGTTCTGTTCCATTGGTGTCTGTCTTTATTTTTATTCCAGTACTATGCTATCTTAATTAC
>PVHY01034724.1:0-10263 GCA_004024945.1 Uropsilus gracilis | reverse complement strand
CGAAATGTCACAGAAGAAGTGGTTGACAATGTTTGGACCACAGAAGGGTAAGTCAAAGGTGAGCACTGTGTGGGTCATGGTGCTGATAAGGCCCATGACGTAAGGTCCAACCACCAGCTGCACACAGACCCTCTGAGACATGATGAGTGTGTACAGTAAGGGCTTGCAGATGGCCATGTACCGATCATATGCCATGGAAGCCAGGAGAAAGCACTCTGTTGCCACAAAAAGACCAAAAAACCACATCTGTGCAGCACAACCCATGAAAGAGATGACTTTCTTCTCCACAAAGATATCACTCAGCATCTTGGGGGCAATGGAAGAAGAGGTGCAAATGTCTACAAAGGACAGATGGCTAAGGAAAAAGTACATAGGGGTGTGGAGTCTGGGACTGACCCAAATGAGAGTGATCATCCCCATGTTCCCCCCCAGAGTGACAAGATAGATGCAGAGAATCATGAGAAAGAGGACAATCTGCTGATGAAGCTGATCTGTGAGCCCCAGGAAGAGAAACTCCATCACTGTTGTCTGATTCTTATCTCCCATTGATCAGGAGTAATCTAAGAAAAAAAAAGAAATTTTCATTCTGAAATAACACTCTTAAACATTTGCAAATAGTACACGAAGCCAGTGACAGGTTATTTTAATAGGAACAACCATTGACAATTACTGAAATACTGTTAAGCTAGAAGACAGTATTTCATAACATCAGGACATGCATACATGTGTGTCAAGATCCTGTGTCAACTTGGGAAACTCACCCTGGTCTCTGGATTTAGTATTCTCTTCCACAGAAGGTAGAATCCAACTGTATTCTCTAAAATTCTTCCAATTTATAAAATTATATTTGTAATGAGAATTTCTCTCCTTATTCATCCTACTGAGTGATGGGATGAGATCCATTCAGGATACATTTATTGAGAAGTCCTAAAAACCAGTGAGTTTCATCCAAGCATTAGACTTCAGGAAAGCTTAAATAAGGGAGTTATCAGTGCCATTGTAACATTATTTTATTGAAATATCTCAATTTAATCATCATCTAAGTGAATGATATGTTAGCTCATTCCTTTGAGGTATTCTAAGTGTTCTAAGTGCATCCAATAAATAGAAATCAGCTAGTTGTATTTATTACTCTATAACAGTTCATGCAATTCTGCTTTGTGTATTTCAAGTCACAGACTATCACACCATCTTATAACTACCCATATATATTCTCATAATTATTTTATCACCTAATAAGAAAGTTGAATTGGGCCGGGCATGCTGGTGCATGCCTGTACGTGGCAGCCTAGGAAGCTGTGGCCGGGGCCAGGGATAGCGGTTTGAGTTCTGCCAGGGGCACATAGTGAGACCTAGTTCAAAAAAATATAGCTGGGCGTGGAGGCGTGCACCTGTAATCCCAGCTATCTGCGAAGCTGAGACTGAGAATTGCTTGAGTCTGTGGTAACTCAAGCAACGTGAGCCTGTGGTTCCAAAGGCAAAAAAATGAGACCTAGTCTCAAAAAAAAAAAGAAAAAAAGATAAGAAAAAGAAAAAAGAAAATTGAATTGTTGATATCTACCTTTTGAGCAACTGTCCTGTTGGAGTTTTTATTTCTCTCATATCCTTTGGGGTAAGATAGAAGAGGAAAATAAAGACCGTGGAGTAGGGGAGGCAGGTTAGCTTTCTTCTGGGTAACTTTTCATTTCTGTTTTTTCTTTGAAGAAATAGCATTTGCCCAAAATGTTCAAAGATAAGAATCCTGAACATCAACTCAATTGGCATAACCCTTAAACAGTTAACTTGCCTTTCCCTCTAATCTTTTCTCCTTCCTAACTTAGCAGCAAAGAGATACAGAATGAATGTAGTCACCTTCAAGTTAGGGTGCAGGATATTCTCTCCTGCTCCTGAAATTAACAAGTCAATTAAAGCAAGACTCCAAGGGTGTTTATCGTCCATCCTCATCTCCCATTTATAAAAGGCTGTGGAAAGGATGCTATCCATAATTGACAAAACAGTTACTCATCCCAAAGATTAGTAGAAACAGATGGTAGTGTTCACGCTCATAATGAGCTGCTCCAACAGCAATAAAAAGAACAGATTTGCTCTATGACAGATGTGAAGTCAGAAGAGGCAGAGAGAACCTAGATTATTAATTCACAGACAGAAAGTTCGAGGGTGGAAATCACTCTCAAGCATATAATTCCTATCAAGGAATATGATATCGTGAAATGCATGAAGAGGCTATCTTTGAGATCAAGTGTTTTGGCAAAGGCAGAACAAAAATTTGCCATGAACATTTGTAAAAAAAAAACTAAGAATCTGTGGCATGAACGCAGCACATATTTCTCATGTGGTTTTCCATATTTATTTTTTTAATTCAGTTCTCTGAAATAGAATCCCATATTTTATATAAGATCTTTTTAAGGCACTTATCCTGAAATCTGTCAGACACTATCAATTATAGTAACAAATACACAAAATATCAGATGCATCATATTCAACCCAGGGAACACCTTCAAGAAATCATTTCTTTCTGACTCATTAGTCAAAGAAGAGAAAAATAAGTCAAACTTTTTAATACTGTTAGGTTAGAATCACTACTAAGGATAATACATATGAAAAAATCTGGCTTTAAATAACATTTATTGTCACTTCAATTAACACCCTTTTCAAATAAAGTAAAAGCAATATGCTGCTCTGGAATTATGTAGTAATTAATATGTAAAGTTAGAAATGTGCTATAAGTAATGACTTTGATCTCTGATGTTTTTATCATCATGATTATGTACTTAAAGCTATGCAGAATATGATTTTATCAATAACAAAGACAAATGTATGTTGCTATTAGGATCATTGCCCATTGCTTAAATGTTCTATTTCATACCCATCAAATTTGCCAATATGTGTGCTGGTAAGGAAGGTAGTACAAATTACTCCTAGTTTTGGGAATTTTGGTTCTCTCTCTGCTCTTTCTTTTCCTCTCTTCTAGAATACAAATCATTGAGTCACATATAACACAAAAGGGATGATCCCTATGCCCTGTCACAACATTTTTCTAAGACCTTAGAAATCACCATGGACTTCACAGTATTTCTATGCTACTAAGAAATAAACTGGAAATTTACTTCAGAAAAAGTGACAAAAACCCCTTGTGCACTTTCACAAAGATGTGAACAAAATTTCAAAGCCTGCTCTACTTAGAGAGCCTGAGATGAAAAGGTAAAAGGTTTGTCGTTCCCCATATTTCAAAAAGGTTGTGTTGTCCAAAACGTGATGTACTCACATCCGTAAGGATAGTCTTTCTGCAGCTCCTTTCACTGCTTCAAAGGAATTGACTACTTCTAGAAGGAAGAATGGAGTGTCTAACTTCCTTCATGGTGGAAACCTTCCTCTAGAGACCTGACTTTGTGGACACTTAGCGAAGAAGGCAATTTCCCCATCTCGAATAGCCAAGGAATGAAGAGATACTCTAAGACCTGCATTGATTCACACACCCCACAAAATACGGGACATTTTCTTTAAGGTCTTCAGTAACTTAAAGCCAGGTCCCCAGAGAACGGAAACCTCATGAGCTTGTACCTAAAGAGACAAAATTTAAATGATCTCAGTGGTATTTGGACAAACTATTCTTTCCTAACTATGTCTCTTTCCAGTGAGAACATTCCTCAGAAAACAATATGGGGTTATTTTCTGTTTGGTTTTGTTGCTTGGGGATCCTTCTTGTCAGCAGAGAGCTCTGTCCCCCAACACAGAGGAGCAAGGCATGGAGTCAACAGCAGCAGCCAGTTTGTATCCTGAATTCAGGCACCATCAATCCCGGGAGGTTTATCTCAACCACAGATTCCAGGCTGTGTCACTGTGAGCAAGTTTCTAAATCTCTGTGCATCATTCTCTCAGTGTCTTCACTCAAGAATTTCACAGCATCTAACTCACAAAGTGAGTGGGAGGGTTTAATGATGCAATAGATATATAGCACTTAAAAGAATGTCCAACTTTTATACTACTGGTGGGGATGAAAACTGGTCCAGCCACTATGGAAAGCTATGTGGAGGACCCCCAAATTACAAAAGATGAAACAACCATTTAATCCAATAATTCCACTTCTGGAATCTACACAATGGACACCAAAACACTAATTCCAAAAGACAACTGTACTCATATTTTTATTGCAGCACTATTTGCAATAACCAGGATATGGAAACAACCCAAATGCCTGCAAACAGATGAGTCAGAAATTGGTGGTATTTGTACACAATAGAATCAAAATCAATCAAAAACACAAATTTGATGCATTTGTGATAACACGGTTGAACCTAGAAGGAATCATGTTAGCAGAAATAAGCCATAAAAATAAAGAGAAATACTGGATGATCTCACCTATATGCAGGATATAGAGAAAACAAACACTTAAAAGGACAACAAAAATTTAAAACTGTTAGCAGAATGACAGCATAGAGCAAGAGCGGTGGAGGGGAGTAAAGTCAGGGCAGGTATATGCACAAGAGATTAAGATGATAATCCAGTGGTGATAGGGTGGAGGGAGAAACTTGAATAGACAATAATGTAAAATGTGTGTGTGTGCAATCAATTTTTTTTAAATAATTTTTTCTTTTTTTTTTTTTGAGACTAGGTCTCACTATGTTGCCCGGAGTAGTCTGGATCCCATGGACTCAAACAATCCCTAGCCTCAGCCTCCCAAGTAACCAGGATTACAGGCATGCGCCACCACATCCAGCTATTTTTTTGAGACTAGGTCTCACTATGCTGCCTGGGGTAGTCTCGCTGACTCAAGCGATTCCTAACCTCGGCCTCCCGAGGCTGGGATTAAAGATGCACGCCACTGTACCCGGCCAAAAAATAAAGTTGAAAAAAACGAGTGTCCAGCACAGAATTGGAGCTTATTAATGACATTTCTTATTATCAGGGACTATGGTATAGTAGGAAGAGACAAGTAGACATAAAAACAAAACTGTTCTAAGTAGCCTTAGCTTAGCTCTGGACAAAAAATAAAAGTTAGTGAACCCAAAGAAAAAACAGTTCACTATAAAATGGGCTAGATGAGAAATTTTTCAAAGATGGAATTGGTCTGGAAAGAAAAAGAAATTAAATTAAGTAAAGCACAGAGGAAGATATTGTAGGTGGTGCTAATGAAAGAAACCAAAGCAACAAAACAGCAACAGAAGGAAGGAAGTTGTCTGGGATTGAAAGGTGACAGAAGAGAAGAAAGTCTGGTGACAGAGGTGGAACTGACTTAGTCCCAGCCTCTCTCAATACTAGTGTTTTTTCCTTCAAGAAGAGTTAACATCTCATTCTATCAACCCACATTGCAGTTCTTTTCTTGAGGGAAATTAAATGCTTGCATATTACTTTTTTTTAAGCATTTTCCATACTTGTTTTTTAGTCAATATTGATTACATCATTGTTTCATTGTGGAAGTGAAGGATCCCCTTCAGGCATTGTCACCATAGGACACCCACCCCATAGACCCTTGTGCTCCCTCCTATCTTTGATGCCATGCCCCTCAACTCTACTTGCTCCTCCCTCTCCACCTGTCCCATCCCACAACGAGCTTGCAAAGGCTAGTTTTTATCTTGGCTTTACCTCATGGTGGCTCATTTTTAAGTACTGTGAAGTGCCTAGCACTGCTAGCAGGTTGTCAACCTCGGTGGTGCTGTGTCAGTAATTTATTTGTTGAGTTAGTGTAAAATACCCCCCCCCAATTCATAGTGCTAAGTACTTAGGCATTAAAATAGTATATGTTTCTCTTTAAAGATACCAGAGGAAAAAGATTTTTTGTTGATGTTTCATTTTTTAATTTATTTTTAATATTATTTTTAATTGATTGTATATATATATATATATTTATATCATTGTCTACCCTGAGGTTCTCCCACCACCTTATCACCCATGAACAATCATCCTAATCTCTTATGCCCTCCCCCGCCCCCAACCTTATTCTCCTCTCTTGCTCTCTGCTTCTGTTCTGCTAACAGTTTTAATTTTTCTTGTTTGTTTGTTGTTAGTTTGCCCTATTTTTCTTTTGCTATCTGGCTTATTTCTGCTAATATGATTCCTTGAAGGTCTATCCATTTTATCACAAGTGCATCAAATTTGTCTTTTTTGATTGTGGAATAATATTCCATTGTGTACATATACTTGTAAGTATTGAGGTCGCCTTTATGTAGATTCCCAGAAGAGTGATTGCTGGATCATATGGTAGTTGCATTTTCATTTGTTTGAGGGTCCTCCACACTACTTTCCATAGTGACTGGACCAGTTCACTTTCCCACCAGCAGTGTAAGAGTGTTCATTTCTCTCTGCACCCAAGCCTACCAAAAGTAACCTGCAAATTCATTGCAATCCCTATAAAAATTCCAACGCCATTCTTTAAAGAGATGGAACAAACATTACTGAAATTCATATGTAATAACAAAAGGCTTCAAATTCAAAAAGCCTCCTGACCAAAAAATGATAAAATGGAGGCATTATTATTCCAGACTTCAAATTATACTACAAAGCCATAGTAATTAAAATAATTTGGAACTGGTACAAAAACAGACAATCAGATCTAAGGAACAGATTTGAGTGCCCTGAAATAAAACCAAACATATATAGTCAATTAATCTTTAACAAAGGAATGAAAAACTTACACTGGAACAAGGACAGCCTCTTCAATAAATGGTGCTGGGAAAACTGGACCAAAACATGCAAAAAAATCAACCAAGACACCTTTTTCATACCATGTACAAAAACCAACTCAAAATGAATAAAATACTTTGATGTAAGACCTGAAACCATAAAGTACATAGAGGAAAATTTGGACAAAACCCTCCATGAATTACACTTCAAAAATCCATTTCTGAACACATCTACAGCTGGCAAAATAAAGAGTGAAAACATAGACAGCCAGGACTACATCAAACTAAAAAACTTCTGTACAGCAAAAGAGACAATAGACAAAACAAAAAGAAACCTCACTGACTGGGAGAAAATTTTTGCCCTCCACAAAAGTGGTAAGGGTTATCCACAAGGAACTCACACAACTTAGCAAAAACAAAACAAGAAGCCCAGTCACAAAATGGGGAGAAGGACTAAAAAGACACTTCTCCAAAGAGGAAATACAAATGGCCAACAGGCACATGAAAAAAATGCTCAATGTCACTAGCAATCAAGGAAATGCAAACCAAAACCACAATGAGGCTTTAGTTTTTAGAATGATGCTTGCTGTGGGTTTGTCATAGATGGCTTTTATTATGTTGAGGTATATTCCTTTTACTCCAATTTTTTCAAGGGCTTTCATCATGGATAGATGCTGAACTTTATCAAATGATCTTATGGGTTTTGCTTTTTTCCTTGTTGATGTGGTGGATTATATTAATTGATTTTCAGATGTTGAGCTATTCTTGTGCTACTGGGATGAATCCCACTAGATCATGTGAGTAACCTTTTTAACACATTGCTAGATTTTATTTGCCAGATTATTTAGATTTTTTGCATCTGTGTTCATTAAGGAGATTGCTCTATAGTTTTCTTTTTTGTGTGCTATCTTTATTTGGTTTTGGAATTAGTGTAATGTTTGCTTCATGAATGTATTTGGCAATTTTCTTTCTTCCTCAATTTTTTGGAAGAGTTTTAGTAATACAGGTGCTATATCATCGTTGAATGTTTGGTAGAATTCATTTGTGAAACCATCTGGTCCTGGGCTCTTGTTTTTCAGGAGAGCTTTGATGCCTGCTTCAATTTTGCTGCTTGTGATTGGCCAGTTTAACTCCTTCACTTATTCTTTGTTCAACTTTGGGTGGTTGTGTAATTCAGAATGTATTCCTTTCCTCCAGGTTGTTGTACTTGTTTGAATGAAAATGCTTGCAGTAGTCTCTGATTATCCTTTGGATTTCTGCTTTGTTGTTATTTTTCCTCTTTCCTTTGTAATCCTGTTTGAGTTTACTCCCTTCTTTTCTTTGTGAGCCTTCCTAAGGTTTGTCAATTTAGCTTATTTTTTCAAAGAACCAACTTTTAGTTTTATTTATCTTCTTGATGATCTTTTTGTTTTCTATGTCATTTATTTTGACTTTTATTTTTATTATTTCTTGTCTTCTGCTGGGTTTTAGAGTTTTTTATTGCTCTTTTTCCAGTCACTCAAGTTGGAAAATTAGATTATTTCTTTGGATTATTTCTTGCTTTTTGATATGGGTCTGTATTGTTATAATTTGCCTCTAAGTACTGATTTTGCTGAGTCACATACATTTTGGAATGTCGTATCATTTTTATCATCTGTTTCCATGTAAGTTTAAATTCCTTCTTTTATTTCCTCATTTACCTACTGGCTTTGCAGTAGCATGTTGTTCAGTCTCCATGCAGTATACACCTTATTTTCTTTTTGTAGTTGATTTACAGTTTGATACCTTTATGGTCAGAAAGAAAGCTATTATTTTAATCTTTGTGTATTTATTCATGTTTGTTTTATGGCCTAACATATGATTGATTTTTGGAGAATGATTCATGTACTTTTGAGAAGAAAGTAATTATTTTCTTGGTAATGTAGTGTCCTATAGATATCTATTAGGCCCACCTAGTCTAGAAAAAATTAGAACCTTCTCAGACTAGCAAAGTCTTCAGAAATTCACTGCCATTAAACCCCCACTCCAAGAAATCTTACAAGAAAATTTAAGATCAAAACCATCAGAAGAATAAACAGGAAGAACAAAAAAAGGAACCAATTCAGAACCTCAAAATGACCACCAAGAAAACAACTCAACATCTCAAACACCAACTCTCAAACATCAATAATCATCTAAAAGTCAATGGTCTAAAGTCATCAGTCAAAAGACTGAAGAGTAGCAGACTGGATAGATCACAAAACAAAACCCAACATTCTGCTACCTCCAGAAAGCATTTGATCTCTAAAGATAATCATAGACTAAAAGTAAAGGGCTGAAAAACAATTCAACATTCAAATGACTCTCAAAAAAAGGCAGGGGTAACCATTTTCATAGCAGATAAAGCAGACTTCAAAATAAAAAAAAAAAAACAAGGAAGGTAACTACTTAATTATTAAGGAGTTAAGTCACCAAAAAGACATTATAATTATTAACATATATTCACAAAACAAGGGAGCACCAAAATTCATAAGACAACAACTAGCAGAAATGAAAGCAAACATAGGCGAAAATACATATGTGGTAGGAGACTTTAACAGTCCAAAATAGATCAACAAAACAGAAACTACACAAAGACACTAACACTTTAAAGGAAGGTCTAGAGAGGTAAGTGGTTTTTTACAATAAGATGTTCATCATCTCTTATTATTAGAGAAATGCAAATTAAGACCACATCGAGGTTTCACCTCACATCTGCTTGAATGTTTATTATCCAAAAGATAAGTAACTACAAGTGTTGGAGAGGATATGGAAAGCAGGCAATCTTCAAACACTGCTTGTGTGAGTAACTACAAGTAACTACAAGTGTTGGAGAGGATATGGAAAGCAGGCAATCTTTAAACACTGCTTCAATGGGTGTGGTGCTCGCCTTGTTCCCCTTGAGTCCTGCCCAGGTGGCACATGTTAAGGGACTTTCCACCAGTATCTCACTGGTTTGGTTTCTATGGATGGATATTGTCTTAAGGTATCACTCCTGATTAGAGCTCTAGTGTTGAAGGCAAACCCAGGGGAGACTGTGGCGGACATACCACCCGACCCTCTCGCCACCGCCCCCTCCACTCTCCCAAACCCCCGCCCCCCACAACCAGCCCTGTGACGTCAAAGGGCTCAGATGTGCGGTGCGGCCCTCTCTCCGGACTGACCCCAGCCCCACCCCGCCTGACCTGGAGGAAGTGCGAGAAGCCGGTGCGTGTGGACCGCGGCTGCCAAGCCATGGTGGCGTGGCCGCGGGGTGCACGGGCACAGAGACCCGCGCACACCCTGGCACCACACGCATTGAACTGGAGAACCAACAAAATATGACGCCTACAATGTCACCGAGAAGATATGAACAAAAACTTGGCACAGAGAACCTGTCAATAAGGGCACTGCACACCCTCTTTGTTTAGAGGGAAGATACCACGGAAAGCCAGGCATGGTGGCTCGTGCCTGTAATCATCAGCCTGCGAAGCAGCCGGGGCTAGGGAACGTGGTCTGAGTCCTGCTCGGGACAACACAATGAGACCTAGCCCCAAATAGCTGGGCGTGGTGGCGCACGCCTGTAATCCCAGCTACATGGGAAGCTGAGGCAGGGGATTGCCTGAGTGTGTGGTACCACGGGCAACAGCAGCCTGCGGCTCCACAG
>PVHY01034723.1:0-10261 GCA_004024945.1 Uropsilus gracilis | reverse complement strand
GCGTCCCAGTGGGGCGCGGCTACCCCCAGCGGAGCCCAGGGGCAGAGCCACCGGGAGGCCACAGGTCAGCCAGCGCGCCCAGTCCTCGGGGCAGCGCCTACCCAGACCCTGGGACTGTGCCAGCCGTGTGGGCACTGGCCACACCCCCTTGCCAGGACCGTGCCTGTGCCTGTGGGGTGGCGGCACTTCCCTCCTCGCAGGCCCGGCCCCAGCGCCTCGCTCCGAAGTGACCCCAGGCTCTGAGGTCCCTGCGGGGAGGGACCGCCCAGTTACCCTTCTTGACCTGCTGGCTCAGCGTCCACTCGCCCACGAGCGGCATCGGTGTGTCTGCCCCCCCCGAGCAGCCACCTGGGCCTGGAGGCCTGCCTGGGCGGCTCCTTCCCCTCTGCCCAGGGGCCACCTCCTCCCACCTGCCCTGTGTTTCAGATCGACCCCAAAGGCATCGCGGCAGAGGACGGGCGCATCCGGGAAGGGGACCGCATCATCCAGGTAGGCCTCTGCCGGCACTGCTCAGGCCCGCCCCTGCCCCCCCAGCGCCGCCCAGCACCCCTGCAGCCCCCCGCCCCCCCAGCAACAGAGGGGCCACCGTGGGCTGCGTGGAGGGAGGCAGACCAGGCACTGCGGGGTGGTGAGGGGGGCTGGCTGCTCGGCTGCTCAAGGGGCTGAGCTCCTGGGCTGGGGGGCGGGCCGGCAGGGGGCTCCGGTAACGCCCAGCAACCCCGTCAGGCCCGAGCCTGCCCTGTCCCCCCGGCTGCCCCGCTGCCGTGGGCCCTGAGCTCAGCCTGGCCACACTGGAGTGACCCCAGGGGTGCAGACCTCCCTGAGTCGGCACCGTAAGGCTCCAGATAAATGCCCAGACGGGGCGGCCAGGCGCACCCTCTGGTCTCCCCCGGGCAGGTGGGGCCACATCTGCACACCCACAGCGCAGCCATTCCCAGCGCCGGCTGCAGCCAGGGACCTCGGCCGTGTGGCCCGGTCTCCCCAGGGGACCAGCCGCCCCCCACACACCTGCTGGCACCCGTGCCTCGGTGCCATGTGTCCAGGGCACCTGCCACTTTCAAGTCAGACTGTACATTTCGCTGGGTGTTGGCTGTCGTTTTGGATGCTGACCCCAGGGCGCCTGGCGGCCAGGGCTGCCCACTCCCAGGCCCCAGCCAGAGTGCTGGTTCACGCGCGTGTGCCGCTCCCGTGGAGGACCCATGAGGACCCGGGATCGTGTCAGGGAGCGGCCGCCTGCCGCACAGGTCCCGCTCACGCCTGTCCCGCTCTGAGCCGGTGTTTGTGTCAGCCCCAGATGGGGGCCCCACACCCACCCCCGCCCGGGGCTGTGGCGTTCCCCCAGCACCGTCGCTGATGCGCCTCCCTTCCTCCACAGGGGCTCCGGCGCTTTGTCCTAAGCCAACGCCACGTGTGTGGTCTCTGCCTAGTGCTCACTCTGTTCCCTGAGCCGTGCCCCGTCTCAGGCTGTTTTGATTACTGTAGCTTTGTCGTATAGTTTCAGGCCAGGATCTGGTTTTGTCGTTGTTGTTTTTCTCAGGATTGTTTGGCTGGTTGGGGTCTTCCCGTCTATACAGCGTTTAGGGTTTCCTGTCGTCGTCTTTCTGTGACAGATGTCGTTGGGGCTCTGCAGCGTCTGTGCGCCACGTTAGGGGGCTTCTGGCCTGTGGTCCCAGGTCAGCGGGCTCCTGGCACCCGTTCTCCCTCCAGCTCTGCTCCGCTGCACAGGGGGACAGCAGCTGGCCCGGCAGCAGTGTGCAGGGCCCAAGTGCGGTGCCACCCACCCCCACCTTCTGCCCTTTCAGATCAACGGGGTCGGAGTGCAGAACCGCGAGGAGGCCGTGGCGCTGCTCTCCAGTGAGGAGAACAAGAGCTTCTCCTTGCTGATCGCGAGACCGGAGCTGCAGGTGGGTGGGGTCTCCCTGCCTGAGGTGGCGGGCACCCTGGGGCTAAGTCCAGGCTTGCTGGCCCCTGAACAGGTGACCTCACTGGGTGGGGTAGACCGTCCAGCTGACCCTTCAAGGCCACGGTGGCCACCCTGGGGTGACATGAGGGGTGGGTCACAGGCAGCGGGGAGCCAAGCATCCTGGCAGATGCCGGAGGGGACGGGCTGCAGGCAGCGGGCAGCCCAGCCCAGGGGCCAGGCCTGCTTCCTCGTGTACGGGTGGCCCTTCCTTCCTGGCGGCCAGTGTGACAGGCTCCAAGGACAGTGTTCAGGGACCTGGCCCGCCAGAGGGAGGGCAGCATCCCACAGAGGCGGCGGTGGTCACCTCACTTCGGGGTCAGCGTAGGTCACCTGAAGGCGGAAGGGTGAACGTGCTCGGCTCTGGGGGCTGCCCCGCGGGCCCCTCTGTCTGGCGCAACCAGATCCCTGCCTGGCCAGGTCAGACCCCAAAGGAGGCAGCAGGGAGCCGGACTCGGTCCACCCGCAGGCAGCCGGCCAGGCTGTCAGGAGGCGCCATGGAGCCAGCAACGCTGCTCCTTGGGGTCCGGGGCTGAGGGTGCCTGACCGCACAGGTGGCCGGCCGTGCTCGCCTGTCGGCTGCGGGAGGCACGCGGTGGGGAGCCCCAGGGGCGGAGGCGACCTGGCCACGCTGACCAGCCAGTGGCTCGGGGACAGCAGCGTCCCAGGCCCCGTGGCCGCTCTGGCTTCGGCTGGAGGCCAGGAGCCCCTCTCAGGCGTGCGGGCTGCTGCCTCTCTGCAGCTGGACGAGGGCTGGGTGGACGACGAGCGGAACGAATTCCTGGACGCCCTGCACCTGGACACGCTGGAGCAGCAGCACCGCGAGGCCATGCGCTTCACGGCCGGCGGGTGCCCACAGGTGAGCAGCCCGACATCCTGGACGCCGGACAGCCCAGCCGCCCTGCGCAAGGACCACCCTCCGCGCTGTCCCCTCCCGGGGCTGCCGGCCTGGCCCTGGCATGTGCTGGGGACGCAGGCCGGCAGCCCCGGGGCACGGAGTCCAGCTCACCCCGCGCCGCGCCCCGCCCCGTGCGGGCCCAGGGAGCTGGTGGGCGCAGCGGGGGGCCCGGCGGCCCTTCTCGGCCCCCGGCCAGGAGAGCCCGGGGCTGGTCCTGGTCGCTGACCTCCTGCAGTTGGTTCCCAGGCCCCGCCCCCTGGCGCCTCCGCTGACCTCCTGCTGACCCCCTGCTGTCTCCCGTTTGCAGAAGCAGCAGGAGGAGGACGAGGGCGCCACGGACACGGCCACCGTGCTGTCCACGCAGCACGAGAAGGACAGCGGCGTGGGCCGCACGGACGGGAGCACGCGCAACGAGGAGAGCTCGGGGCCCGAGAACAACGGGGAGGACGCGCCCGCGGCCGCGCGCCTCAGGGGCAGCCAGGGCGCGCTGGGCAGCGGCGACCTGCCGTGCGGCAACGAGTCCTTCGCCTCCGCCGACTGCGTGGACCCCGAGGACCTGGGCATCCCGGCCGAGGAGTGCGAGCGCTTCCGCGCGCTCCTGGAGCTGCGCGCCCCCCGCGCGCCCTGCGGGCGCGACCCCGAGAGCATCGACCGCGAGCTGGAGCTGCTCAACGCCGAGCTGCGCGGCATCGAGCTGGAGTGTCTGAGCGTTGTGCGCGCGCAGCGGGCGCCGGGCCGCGACGCCTGGGCGCCGCCCCCCGCCGCCTTCCGGGCCGCGGCCGCGGGCGCGGGCGCCGAGGCGCGCAGGCCCGCGCTGGCCGACATCACCGAGCTGCCCGAGCGCTCGGACAAGGACAGCTCGAGCGCCTACAACACGGGCGAGAGCTGCCGCAGCACCCCGCTGCTGGCCCCGGAGACGTCCCCGGACGGCTCCCTGCGCCGGGCGGCCGCGCCCGCCCGCGAGGGCCCCGGGGGCCCCGCCTCGCCGCCCCCCGAGCGGGACCCCCGCCCGCCCTCGCCGCCCGAGGGCGCGCCGCCCGCCGCCCGCCGCCCGCCCTGCCGGCACGCGCACATCCCGGCGCACGCGCGCCGCTACCGCAGCTACATGCAGCTGGTGCAGCAGCGCTCGGCCGTGGAGTTCGCGCACAGCCAGCTGAGCCTGGCGGGCGCCGGCCGCGACGCGCCGCGGCCCGAGTGGAAGGTCAAGGTGCGCAGCGACGGCTCGCGCTACATCACCCGGCGGCCGGCGCGCGACCGGCTGCTGCGCGAGCGCGCGCTGCGCCTCCGCGAGGAGCGCGGCGGCCTGACCACCGACGACGACGCGGCCAGCGAGCTCAAGATGGGCCGCTACTGGAGCCGCGAGGAGCGCCGGCAGCACGCGCTGCGCGCCCGCGAGCAGCGGCGGCGGCGCCAGGGCCTGCAGCAGGCCCGGCCGGACGGGCCGCGCGAGCCGGCGGCCGAGGAGCGCCGCGAGCCCAGCATCCTGGAGCTGAGCCACAAGAAGATGCTGCGGCGCCGCAACAAGAGGATCTTCGACAACTGGATGACCATCCAGGAGCTGCTGACCCACGGCAGCAGGTCGCCCGATGGCGCCCGGGCCGACGGCGCCTTCCTGTCGGTGACCACGGTGTGACGCCCGCGCGACGGCGCCTTCCTGCCGGTGACCACGGTGTGACGCAGCCGGCGGGGCCTTCCTGCCGGTGACCACGGTGTGATGCCCGCGCGACGGCGCCTTCCTGCCGGTGACCACGGTGTGACGCGGCCGGCGGGGCCTTCCTGCCGGTGACCACGGTGTGATGCCCGCGCGACGGCGCCTTCCTGCCGGTGACCACGGTGTGACGCGGCCCACGGCCAGGTGGCGTGCGCGCGCGCAGAAGGCGGACCGCAGACGGTGGACGCGCCGTGCGCCGGGCCGGCTGCTGTGGGGCAAGGGGCGGGGAGGGGCCGCCCGTCCGCGTTTCCTTTGCGTCGCGTCTGAGTGTCAACGGGGTCCCCAAGACGCACGCAGATACTTTCACGAGCGGCCCGCTTAACTATATTCGTAACTATTAAACCTGCTTTTCCTGCGAGACGCCGCAGCCGCCGTGTTTGTCCTCCTCGGCCGGGTCGTGCGGCCGTGCCCCGCGCGCCGCTCTCAGGGCCAGGCCTCGGTGCCGCCCCGCGCCTGCGCGGCCTCCTGCCCAGGCCTCTGCCCGAGGGGCCGGTGGAAGCGGCTGCGGGCGGGCGGGCGGGCGGCCCTGGGTGTGGCCGCGGTGGGCGCCCAGGGCGTGAGTGACGAGGTGTGGCCGCGAGGCCGCTGGGACTCTCGGGCCGGAGGTAAACCTGACTTGGAGGCGGTGAAGGGCCGTTTCCCAGAGTCCTCGGTGCTGCGAACCCAGTCACGAAGTCAAGCGGAGCCACCGTCCGACGTGCCAAGGGACGCCCGTGTCCCAGCGCTGCCCGCGGGGTCAGAGCTCCGCGGCGTCTTCCCGTCCCTGGGGGAAGCGGAACCTCCCGGGCCAGCAGCGCCCTCGGCCCGGACCCCGGAGGCTGCGGCCCGACCCGGGGCAGGAGCCCGGGGCCCCTCCCCAGCAGGCGGGCTGCGGACTCCTGGCGGCCACGTCTGGGCACTCGGCCAGCTTCCCACAGCTCAGCTGCGCCTCCAGGCCCCACGGGATTCGCCAGGGTGACTGTCGCCAACTCGCCCCACCCCACGGCACAGGCACGCGGGGAGAGAATACCCCCCTCCCCCCCACACACACACACCGGAGCGGGCGCAGCGTCGTGGGCGGCTATGGGTCCAGGTGTGGGCACAGCGTGGTGATGGCCGGACGGAGCCCGGGACGCCTGAAGTAGGGCGACTGGAGCCTGAGCCCCGGGGGCCAGGTGGGCACCGTGGAGCGGTCACTGCAGCCGGAGGCCGCGAGGGGGGGCAGCCCGCTTCCGCCCGCCAGAGGCGAGAGACCCGAGGGGAGGCCACACGCCCCCTTGGAGAGCTGGTGCCCCCAGGGCCCTCGCCAGCTCTGGGGCCCGGCCTCTCCTGCTGCGACGAGGCCTCAGCCTGCGCCCAGTGGACGTCCGGAGAGTCCGGCTAGGAAAGCAGCCCGAGGTCACACCCCGCGCTGCTGGCGGAGCGGCTGCTGAGCCGGTCCCCGGCGAAGGGACTTCCTGTTGCAGCCCCGACCCCGGAGAACGAAGACACGGAGGAGCCCATCGCAGACGGCGGCGAAAAACCCTGGCGCGAAGTCGCGGTCCCGCAGAGCCGCAGAGGACGCCGGGACGGCGGCGGAGCGGTCCAGGCACACCTGCTGACCAGGGAAGGCGAGGCCGCCGCGGGACGGGCAGCGCGCGGGAGGACGCCAGACCGGGCTGGGGCGCGGCCCCGCACGCGGGTGGAGACGGCGAGCCGGCAGCGAGGGCAGCGGCGCCGCGGGCCCGGCGTGAGCGCCCAGCGACGCGCGCACAGGGAGGAGCAGGCGACCGCGCGGAGGAGCCCCTGAGGGAACCCGCAGCCACAGCCCGGCGGCGCGGGGAGAGAAGACGGCGGCTGGCTGGGGCCGAGCCCCTCCTTCCGGAAGCGGCCGGACGCTGGCCCAAGAGGCCCGAGGGCTTCCAGGAAACACCGGACAGACGCACGACGCCCCGCAGGACGCGGCCCGGCAGCCAGGGACCGGGCGGGAGAGGGCGGCGCTGCCCGCACCCAGGAGCCCTGGCGCCCAAGGTGTCCGCTGCCGTGGCGGGTGGGGGGAGGGCGGGGCCTCCGGCGCCCGCCAGCTCCCGGGCGCTGCCGGGCCTCGCTCCAGGCACAGCCCCGGGCACCGGGCCAGCCCGTGCGCAGCCGCCCTGGGAGGCCCGCACGCCCCCGGCCTCAGCCGCTGCGGCGCGGCGCCTCTTGGCGCGCAGCCCTTGGGGTGACCCCGGGCCCCCCTTCCCCAGCCGGGACGCCTGCAGGGCGGCCGCACCGGAGACTGGCCCTGCACCCCGCTCTGTCCCTCCCCGCCCCGCAGCGCTCAGGGCGGCCTCCGCCTTGCCACGTGGGGGGCGCCCCTGCCCCGGCCCCTGCCTTCCTGGCAGCCGGAGAAGCTGGGCCCCCTGACCGCGCGGCCCCCGGTGCGCAGGGCGCGGGCTGCGGCCGGGGCGCCACGGAGCTGGACGGCCGCGCGGCGCCTCTGGGGCTGCAGCCCCGACGCGCTGGGCCCGCAGGGTCTGCCGTGGTGGACAGAGCCTCTGTTCCGGCCCTGTCGGGCGCGTCCATCCCCTTCGCCCGCTTTCGACTCCGAGCGCTGGGCGCCCGGGCTGCCCCCAGGCTGGCCCTACGGTCCTTGGACTCCGCCGTCCAGCCCCCGCTGCGGCCGCTTCTCTGCGAGCGGGGATCGCGCCGGCGGCCACTTGGCTGGCGCCTGTCTTCGCTCGGACCGTCCGGGGGATGGCCACGCCGGCCCTGGACTCGCCCCGCGCTCTGCGGAGACGCTCGCTCAGCCGGCGCCACCCGCGTCTCCCGCCCGGGACGCCCGCTCCCCCTTGGCGAGGCGCCTCGCTGCCCGGGCCCCTGGACAAGCCCGGCCCCGTCAAGGCGAGGCTCCGCAGCCTGGCAAGGCCGGGCCGCCCCGGGGGTCCTGCGGCCGCGTGCAGGTCCCTCTCCGCCCGGTCAGTTCCTGGGCGTCCTCTTTGGGGTCCGCGGCTCTGGCCGACGGGCCCTGTGCCCACTGAGCCCTCCTGAGCACCCCCTCTTCCCGGGCGCGGCGGGGAACCCGCGTCCCTGGCACTTGCCCGACGGCCTGTGGAGGTTCTGGAGGTTCCCCGCGCCTGCGAGACCCTGTGGCCCATGCGCGTCACGCGAGCAGAGGTGTCAGGCTCTGCCTCCGCGCGGCCGCTTCGCCCCACTCGCAGCAGTTCCAGGGCCACAAGCTCCCGGGCCAGCCTGACCCGCAGCAGGCCCTGGGCTGCCTGGCCCGGCTGCATGGGGGATGGGCGCCCCCACACGCGCGACTCTCGGGCGGCTCGCCCTCGCGGCCTGCGCACGCTCGCACCAGCTGGCCCCGCAGCGTGGCCACCTCAGCAGGCCCGCGGCGCCTTTGCAGCCACGCCCAGTCTGCCCATCGCCAGCGTGGCCGTGGCCGTCCTGGGGGCGCTCGTGGAGGGCAGCGTGCTCGGACAGAGTCCCGCATGCAGGGGTCCGCGCCACGGCCGGGGAGAGTCGGGCCCACAGGAGTGGCCGTCAGTCTCCGCCCCTGGAGCACCGTCCTCGCGGCCCAGCGTCCCGGGGCCCTGTGAGAGGAGTGGAGGAGCCCTCTCTCCTGCCTCCTGGGAGAAGAGGTGTCCAGGCCTTAGTTCTGGTAAGAGTCTCGGGGAACCTTCCGGCCCGGAGTAGCTCTCCAGCGGGCAGTCTCACGCCGCGGCTTCCTTGGGGGCGGAGGGGGCGGGCTGGGGGCGGCACCAGCTGTCTGCGGCCGCGTCCGCTCCCAGGTTGCAGGGGCCGGGCGGCCGCTCGAGGGCCCGGCTGCCCCGTGGCCGGCCCCTGCCCCAGGGCCCCCCCGCGGCTCGCAGCCGCTGGGTCTCCTGCTTTGTTCCTGACCCGGCTTTGTGTCCTCGGCTCCGTTTTGACTTTCGTCGCGGCTGGTAAAGGCTTATTAATTTTATTGATTTCCCCGTGCGTTGTGTCGTCATTGATTGTCTTGTTCTTCTTCGCTCTCAGTGTCATCGATTTCCCAGTTTATTATTATTTCCTTCTTTCTGTTTGTGGTGCTTTTTCTTCTTCCATGCGGCAGCTGAGGTGTTTGCTCTGCAGGCGCTTCCCTTTCCACATGCGCCGTAGGTGTCATAACCTCCCCTCCCCCCGCATTGCTTTCCCTGCTCCCACGGAACTTCAGGCCTTGTTTTCGAATGTAGCTTTTTCTGTCACGAGCTCTCGGCGCCGAAACAGACCCCCTTAAAGCTTCCCGCTCTGCTGCACCAGCTGTTCCGCCAAGCACCGGCTCTCCCTTCTGTCTCTGGCTGACTGCCCGCTCCTTGCCTGAGAACACGCCCGCGAACCGAGCTCTTCTCACCGGGCTGGGCTCATGCTTTGCTCCAGCTCGAGGCTGGTCTGGGAGGCGGTTCCCCGGGGACGCGGGAGCGTGCGTTGCGCTGCGTCATGCACGTCAGCTGGTGCTGCTGGGCTGAGAGCACCAGGTCACCCTGCGTTTGGCCTCTTCTCATTCTGGCGGCCTCCATTCTGCGGTCTCCAGCCAGCGCCGCCTCCCCTTCGGCTCGGGGCTTCCGTCCGGGGTGCGCCCCTTCAGGACGGCTGTGGTTTCCTGACGAGGCTGCCTGGCCGCTGTGCACGACGGCGGGGGTTAGCCTGAGATGTCCTGTCCTGTCCCTCCGTGTTCCTGTCCAGGCGTTTCTGTAGCCAGCCTGTCGCTGGGCCACGGACCTTCGTCCGCTCCGCCCGCTTTTGTTGCTTCCCAAAAGGGCAGGCGTAGGGGAAGAGGAAGAAAAAGCAACAAACGGGCAGGTTCAGTGTTTTCACAAAGGAAAGGCGAGCCTGGCGCTGTAGATGCCAGCAGGCAGGAGAGCCCCTCGCCCGCCAGTTCCTCTCTTCCAGTTGGCATTTCAGACCCCTTTACGTGACTGCCTAGGGGAGGCCGGGCAGCTGTTCACCATCACCGCGTCACGCCCTGCCTCGGCCTGGCTCCTCCCTGGCAGCCAGAGGCCACCTCAGGTCTGTTTGCCACGTCCCTGCTTCTCTCTCTTGTCTTCCTGCGGTTGCTCGGACTTTTACGGACCTGTCTAGAGTGTTCTCGGGTGTATGTTCGGTCGTGTCGCGGATACTGCTTTTTGCGTGTGCTTATACTGATTCGGGCACGCTGAGGTGCCCGTGCAGGCACGGGGCGGGGTCCAGGTCAGTGGGGGAGGGGCTGCTCGGCCTCCCCGTCCCACTGCCCCCTTGCCTGGCCTGGCCTCCAAGCACCGCTGTCACCAGCGCGTCCTCTTGTTCAAGACACACCACCAGGAGTGACAAAATCTTTGTCTCCAACCATGAAATCTGACCGAACAGCTCAGACGAGGGCAGCACGACCCCACCGCCTCCCACCCCCACCCGCACCCTGGGAAGAGCTGTGTGTCTGGAGCAGGGAGGGCCTGCAGCAGGACCCTGAAGGGACAGAGAAGCCCGCGCCACCTGGGCTGTGGTTTTGTTCTCCGGCTTTTAAGCCCTCAGAGTGTCGCTGATGACACCAACGTGGTATTATTCATGCACATGTTGGGCCTGAGGGCTGCCCTAGGGTGTGCCCCCCCCACAGTGACAGCGTAGGGGCCAGGCAGGGAGAGCGGGCTGGCTGGGCTGCAGTCCCCACTGCGAGCCCCAGGACCAACACGTGCCCTGCTCCAGCCGCTCACCTCCCACCGGGTGCCCGGCGAGACGCCCGCCAGCCTCCTCTCCA
>PVHY01034722.1:0-10266 GCA_004024945.1 Uropsilus gracilis | reverse complement strand
ATTTGAAATAATTATTATTTTAAATAGTAATAACTATAATTTAAACTATTGTAAATAAATGCACGTGAAAAGATAGATGAGGAAAGAATAAAGGAAAATAAAAAGTAAAATGTTTATAAATCATTTAAGTAGTAAATGCAACTTTACTAGAGTATATAAATTGTTTATCATGGAAATGTGAGGGTTTCAGGATAAATGAAACATCACCTGTAACAAGCTTGTCATACCTTTCCACTTTCTAAACTCACAAAGCCAAATTTAGGTTTTCATTTATCATCTGATCAGAAAGCTCTGATTAGTTCTAATCCAATGTCAGGTTAAAAATATGGCATTTGCTTAATGGTGGTTATTCTCATCATTAGTATTCACTGACACCTGGAACAACAATTATCTTTTAAAGTATTCCACACAGCATACTCCTTCTAGATACATGAGCAAATTGGGTCAGAAATTAATACAGTTTTCACTAAAGATCATCGTATGTTTGTCCTCTTATTTATTACGTATGTAATTTGGCCAAGCATTTCCCTAATGATATATGGCGTTGAAGACTCATTCTCTCACTCATGTCTTTGGGGAAGCTTCCTAATAATGTGCCAAAAGGTATTTTATCTAACTTGCATAATTAAGTTACCTAGTTTGTGGATAACAAGAATTATATTTTTAAAAGCTATAGTCTTATTTCAACGTAAGTGGACCTGACCCACGACTCTTTTCAGATCTTTTTCCAAAAAGATATGTTTCCTTCACAACTTAGATTCGATTTTTTAAACGAGTTTACATAATATTTCTAAAGAGCACTTTGGCAATATCTTCTAAAATTGAAGATGACCATTCTATAGGATCTATTCATTTTGCGTAAATATACATATATTGCATTTCTTGTCACAATGTTTGCGAAGAAAACTTGCAAAACAATAAGATAAAGTATACTTTATCTTTTCAATAAGATATATCTTATTGAATATCTTCTCTCTCTATATATATCTTCAATATATATCTTCAATAATATATCTTATTGAAAAGATAAAGTATACTTAACCGATTAAATATCATGTTGAAATCAAAGTGATCTATGTAGCGCAGCTATTTTTTCCTGGCTGAAGGGTCAAGATTGACAGGGATTGTTTCTCCACAGTGCAGGACTCACACCCAGCTGCAGGCGTCACACCCAGCTGCAGGCCTCTTGGCGCAGTCCTGGCCGGTGGTGCCCCGGATGTGGGGAACTCTGCGTCTCTTCCCTGTGGATGCAGAGCATGTGCGCTGCCTCAGGTGGCTGGAGGATCGTTCTCGCCTGACTCCCTCCCTCCCCCAGGACCACCTCTAGAGCATCTGGGCTGTGTTCAGGTTCCCGCTAACCTGAGGCACAGGCAGAGGCACACGCTAGAGACTCCCATCATCCTTTGTGAAACAGGTGAGCTCGCGGATGTCTACTTTTTTCATGCTAGTAGTGACCAGGCCTCTGTCAGAGTCCTTAAAAAAAAAAAAAAAAAAAAGATATATACATAGACAAAACTTAAAAAAAAGAGAGAAAGAGAAATGTCAGTTAAAATTCACCCTATAAGTATATTGTTTCAAGATGCTGACGTATTTAAAAGAACTACACAAACCCAAACTTATTTTTCTTTTTCTGGATAGTAATACCCTCTGAGAAGGAAAGCTGGGGAATGATTTTGGATGGTATTAGCTGTCTGTGCTTCTTCCCCTTTATCTGGAGAGTAACCTGAAAGAAGTAATAGCAACTATAACCACAGTTTGACTAATAATACATACAAGTAATGTTTTAATACATACAAGTAATGTTTTATGTAATTTGTTATATGTTGAAGTATTCTGTACTTTAAAGTGAAAAATAGGTAATATATCACTTGTATAACAATTCATTTTCATGTCTAAATTGAAACTTTGTATGCCTCCAGAAACCTTATATGGCAGCTACTTTGAAAGCAGAATCCTCAGGGTTCTTACAGTCCTTTAAAAATATACATATACTGTGACTAAATGTACATACAAGCCTACTACTCACTATCTTAATCATTTGTATGTGTACAGTTCCATGATATTAATATTAAGCACATTCCTATTGTATAGCCATCACCATTAACCACCTCCTAAATCCTGTTCACCTTCTGAAGCTCAGACTATTACCCATTAATCGCACCTCTGTTCCCTCCTCCCCACAGGCTCTAGCAACCAACATTGATTTTCGGCCTCTATAGTTTTGCCTGTTCTAGGTACCTAGATAAATGAATTTGTGTAGTATTTGCCTTTCCAGTGACTGGATAATTTCACTTAGCATTGTGTCTTTGGGGTTCTTTTATGGTTTAGCTAATGCCACAACTTTCTTTGTTTCCTTTCATACCACTTAAACTAGCTTGAAACTTCTAAAATGTTTCCTTTCACCCAAATTTCACAATTGTGAAGAGGAGATGGGGGCGTTCAGGGTGGTATGGCAGTAGACTCACAATTGTGAAGAAACACACAGAGTTTGAGTTAGGAAGCTGCCAATTTTCAATGCTTTCTAAAGGGCATATTTTTTAATTTGGTTGATTTGATAGCTTCTATAGTTAAATAGTCAAACGTTATATGTGTATTCTTTATCTTGTGTTTGTTTAGTCAGTAGCAACAATCACTTTGGTCATTATTATAAAATTTAATAAATTGACCTGCAGTCACTTTATTTAAAAGTATGTAGCAAGCATTTTTCTCTTTTACAAATTGGTAAGTTGAAATTTTTGAAAACAAAATTAAAAAATAAAATTATCCCATTATAAAGATGATATTTTCAACATTGACATTACAATTTTTCAGCCTTCCTAGACTATCAAGAAAAAACAATTTTGTGTGCATACATAAATATATATTTGTAATGTATATGTATAGACAGACATATATTCCAAACTTCCAAAAGTTTTGCCATCTTTCTATGACTCCCCACAAGTCAGCAATTACACTGTAGAAATTTAAAAAGAGGAAATGCAGCAACTGTCGTGTCAGTCATCAAAATTAGGATTCAACTGCACTAGCAGGCCATGTGAGAATCTATAAAAAGGGACACACATGGTTTATTGAGACAGGAGACAGGGATCATTATTCCACTTTAATTACTCTCGGGAGACTAAAGGCATCAGCAGAACATTCCTCTTGACTATAATGCAGAGTTAGGAGAGGGAGAACATCATATGTCCTCCTGAAACCAAGACATTCTCCAGTGTGTTCTGCAAGACCTTAGGTAGCTTTGCTAAAAGTCTGGTTCATTTAGTACATTTCAAAGTATGATCCAAGGGGTGTCTCACTGAAGAACAAATTGTGGATTCTGGAACCTTCTAAATTTCCCAAATTATAATAGTGGAGGTTAAATTTAAAAAATTTGTATTTCTAACCAAATGACCTGACTAGTAGATTATTTTTTAAATAATACTTCACTGAGCTATAACTATATACAGTAAATTATAAGTAATAACAATGCAAACCAACACAGAGAATATTTACATCATCCCAGAAGTTCCTCTTGTCCCTTTTCAGTTAATTTTCCTCAGTTACCAACTGTGTTAAGCACAATTCTGACTTCTCTCAACATATTTTGGTTATGTCTGTTCAAGATTCTTATCAAAATGAATTACAGTAGGTAATCCTTTGCTACTGTTTTCTGTCCCTCAATTTACTATTTTTGAGCCAGGTAATTTCAGGAAACACTAATATTTGAGAACTAAATCTCTCTAAAGTAGAAATTGTCATAAGATGCCTGATATTGGAATTCCTCTGAGGTGTTGGAGTCTTTTCAAATGATCCCATTTCAAGATCCTTTGGTTGACTGTCAAATAGTTTGTAAAGTTGAACTCTCTTGTATCAATGATTTTTACTCATGGAGGCCAAGCCAGCTTAAGAAATCAACCACTTCATTTTCACTGTCATGCTTTCCCCTTTTCTAACATTATACTGTCTTCATTTTGAAATTCTTTGAGAATTTTAATAATATTACAATGACAGCTTGTCAAAATTTTAGTAATATCTGGCTTTAAATAAAATAATCACAAGTGACTGAATAACTCAGCATTCACCATTTCTTCCTTTCACTTGATTTCCATAAGCTTTCACTCAAGAATTCTAAGTAGTTTCTCAGAATGAGGAGAATAACAGCAAGAAAACAAAGTATAACTATCAGAGAAGCATAAAATTATGATAAAAAAGTCGATTAGGCCATTGGGCTTCAGCCCTGCAGAGATGGTACTGGTTACTGTAGTAGGTTGTTGCATATTCTGCTCACTTCAGTGTGTTAAGCAATTTACTCCTGCTATTATTTTGGTTGCATCTACTGCACTCAAGTAATTATTACAGAATCATGGTTTCACTGGAGATGTAACATAACTTTTCCATTTAAATTAGAAAATCATGCTCTTGTGTTTCTCCTCTATTTTCACATTGCTACCACACCTCAATTCTGACACCAGATGTGTGGGCTTTCCATGCATCAAGCAATTCTGTGACACCAGATGGATGCTCTATAATTTAATTCAATTTGACACATTTACCTGGAACTAGTATCAGATTCTACAAATTAGAAGCTTAGTCCCACAAGATAGCCCATATCATATCCTAGTCATAAGGCCATACTTTCCTACCAACAGGTTATACATTGAGGTTCCTTGGTTTTGATATTTATGAGGTGGTTCATAAAACTCAAGGAAAAACATAGTTATAGTTGCTAATGATTATAAAGTATATAATAAGTGACATAGATAAACAACCAGATGTACAGATACATAGGACAAGTTTGGGCTGCGTCCTCAGAAGGGGAACTTTTGTCCCCATGGTATTGGAGTGTGTCACCTTCCTATCATGTAGATGAACTCTTAGGTCTCCCAACCCTGTCCTTTTGGGATTGTTATAGAGAATTAATACATACTGTAGGCATGATTGCTCCTTAACTCACTCTTTAGTTCCTTCATACCAGAAGATGAGGAGTGGGATTGAAAGTTCCAAGCTTTTTTTAGTCATGGCTTGCTCTCTGGAGACAAACCATTCTGAAGCTATTCATGAATCCACCAAAAATAGCTTTATTAGGATAAAAGATACTGTGATATTTTGGAAATTCCAGGAGCTCTGTGTTAGGAACAGGATTAAAGAAATCAAATATTAGTACAAATGAGGCAGATAGTACACTTATCATTTAGGATGTTATACGGAATTTAGGAGTACTGTGTTCATGAAAACACACACATGCACAATTTTTCACCTTTATGTTTCCCTCTTCAGATTCATGTGATGTCAGGTAACATTTCATTAAATAATGATCTTGTTGGTCTCCAAGGAAGTTTGTTGACAAAAGTTGAAAGTGGACTATCTCCTCTTGGTGTATTCCCACCAGCATAGTTCCTTCTAGCTCTATCCATGTTGCTGCAAATGACATGTTTGACATTTTTGACTGCTGAGTAATGCTGTATTGTGTAAATACCCCACAACTTTTTGAGCCAGGTTTGTCAGTTTTGAAGCATTTGAGTTGTTTCCATTTCCTGGCTATTATAAACAATGCTGTGATAAATATAGGATTGCAGGTTTCCTTTTTGTATTCATTGGATAGATTCCCAAAAATGGGATTGATGTATCAGGTGGTAGCTCCATTTTAAGAAGTTTCAAGGCCCCTCACACAGCTTTCCATAGTGGTTGAACCAGTTTGCATTCCCCCCAGCAGTGTAAAAGTGTTCATCCACACCCACCAGCACTTGTAGTTACCCATTTTTTTTTTTTTAATTTGGACCATTCTCACCCTTATGAGGTCGTATTTCAATGTGGTTTTGATATGACCACCCTCGGATACAGGGAAAGCAAACAAAGAGACAAAAAAGTCAAAATATAATGAACTGATAACTGAAATATGCAGAAACAGAGAGGAGGGGAAGGAAGTCAAATTGGGGAGAGGGATGAGTACTGTGAATAGGATGGTGGTTCACTGGTGACATGATGGTGGGAGAAATTTGGAGTATACAACGGTGTAAGAAAATGTATATATTACTAATTAATTAATTAATTAATAAAAAGAAAGTGAGTTATCTCACTCCCCCACTGCTGTCATAAAGGCTTGGGGAAAAAGTATATTATTTAAATGGGAAGGTGAATAATCCCAATAGTGGGGACATCTATGTGAGCAGCATGGGTACCTGCTGTGGAGGGACTAATGAGTGTCAACAAAGACAGTATTGGTGAAAACTGATCCCATTAGGTGAATATGCTGGGGAAATTGGGAACCACTATTATTCCCTTTTCACTTGCAATATTGACACGAACAATGTTTTAAAAATCACACTAAACAATTTAGATTGTATCTCTTTTGGTTAATTCTTTGGAAGTAACTTTCAGTGTTCAGAAGAAAACCTAAATTATAGCTAATTTCATAAATTTGTAAATTGTTTATGTCTGGAGGAATTATTTCACCACATTGAATCTTTATTATGTACAAAACGGTTACAAGATGAACCAGCTGGCAACTGTGGGACTTTTAAAATCATCAATAAGAGTTGCACAGATTATAATCACTGTCCTGTAGGGTGCTATAGTTTCTAACCTCATTTATTGTAGGAATAAAGGAATGAAAACCACTATAACTCTGGGTCACTCAAATGGCCTAGTAACCCCGTTACCTTCTGCTTCAAAGAAAACTACACCATTGAACATGATACTAATTCAGAGCTAAAGTCTTTTCCATCCCTTTGACCCTTGATGCTTTCCTATTGATTCAGCATGAATTCTGTTCCACAGAGATGGAGATGAAATGCACACTTCCACTCTATGTTCCTTTATGTGCATCTCTAGTGGAGAAATGGACATTTATAACTTTGAAGTTTTGTGCTTAGGTATCAAAAAGAGAAAGAGAGGGATTTGATTTCTAGGAATCTTAAAATGGATAAACTCTAAAATGTGATCTATGAAAACATTTGAATTGGGAATGAAAATATATGGGGCAGAATTGTGAGAGTGTTACTAACTACAGATCACATCATCTGAATGTCATTTTTTTCATCTGTGAACTGGTATTAGTAATATCTGGTCTACCTAGTAGACAGGCAATATGTGTTTGTGTGTCTGTGTGTGTATGTACGCATGCATGAACATACCCATGTGTAAACATTAAATGAGGTACTCTGTGAATGCACTTGAATACTAAAGAGTAAATGGAAGTGTTAACTTTTGCTTTTTCCTGCTGCTGATGCTGGTACTAGTGGAAATAACAAGCATCATGACATGTTAGAAGTCAGAGGGACTGGATTCACACCCAAGTAAAGAATAATGCATGTTGTATTTGTATGTCATGATTTCCTCATTTATAAAGTGGGATTAAAATTCATTTTTAATGACACTAAACATACTTATTTAAATAATATACAATGTACAGAGGTGGTAATAAATGATAGAGATGAGATGACCAGTAAATATTTTCATGATGATTTCACCCTTAGCCCTATGCACGCATACGTATGTACACACTCTAAAACATCATTTTAGTGCAAGGGAAAGAGTTGACAACTTATATCCTGTAGACTAAATCTGGTAGATTTAGTTTTAAGTAGCAGAGGCTGCAAGTTAAAACCAGTCAGGACTCATGCTGTGATAAAGAACACTTCATTCCACTCTTATCTGTCTTTGAAACACTAAAAATAAAAATGGCATAATTTAACCTTCAGTGGGCAGCAGTGTTGCTGTTCCTCCAATATTTACCCTGAGACCTTCCTTAGAAAATTATAGCAAGTTAATACGTAAATACCCTGCCCCCAAGTATCCCACAAAAATTAATGTTTTACCTAATCTGATTTTGCCTGAGCAACTTTTTTCCTTTGTCTAAAACCTTTATTAAAAAAATGTGAGTCATTAAAATTTGCTAAATGATTCACACCTTCATTCAGTCCCAGCCTTTATAGTTGTGTCTGTCTCTTTTGTCTGTCCTCTCTTGTACCCTGCATTCAGCTCTCAACATGGTACCACATGATTTAATAAGTAAAGTTTCACTTGGACAAAGCCACCTCATTTCCTTGTTCATATCTATATTTCTTTTTTACAATACAGCAGCAGAATTGATTAGTTGCAACAGATTCCATGACTCAAAAAGCCCTAAAATATTTATAGACACATATCAGCCTTTATAGAAAAAGTTTGCTGATCTCTAGTCTAGAGAAAGGTCTAGATCTAGTATTTAAAAAAATATGAGCAAATAGTCCTCTCAACCTACTGGTTACTTAGATCATTGGTTCTTAAACTTGAGGGTGTAGATGGGATCTCATCTTTATAATTTAAAATGCTTTTCTTTGTATTGTTTATAATTATATTTGAAAGTAAAAACTGAAAACTTGAAAATATTTGTTTAGTCATTAATATTCAAATTGTTTCATTGTGGTTTGTGAATTTGACTTGCATTGTGATTTTTGATTTGTATTTCCTTAATTGTAAATAATGCAGAGCATTTTTTTCATGTGCATCTGTTTTTATTGGACAAAAGTCAATTCAGTTCAGTTCATCTGCCCATTTTCTGATAGGGTTTTTGTTTTTACTTGTGGTGGAGTTGTGTAAGTTCTGTATGTTTTTTGAGAATTAACCCCTTGACAGGTTTATGATGTGTGAATACGTTCTTCCAATCTGTAGGTTGCTTTTTTTGTGTTTGTGGTTTCTTTGACTTTACAGAAGCTTTTCAGTTTGATGTAGTGTCATGTGTTTGTTTTTTTGCTTTGTGTCTTTTGCTGTTGGATTGTGTCCCCAAAAGACATCTTTGAGGCTAATGGAGTGTGCTGCCTATGTTTTCTTCTGTATATTTTCTGTTTTTGAGGCTTACATCTGAATCTTGTCTATTTTGAATTAATATTTTTGTATGATGTGAGAGAATAATCTGGTTTACTCTTTTAAATGTAACTGAGTTCCCCAACACTGCTTATTGAGATTTTCCTTTATCCATTGTGTGCTCTTGGCAACTTTGTTATAACTTGACTGTCCATACATGTAAAGTGATTTAAAAAAAGTATATGTAGCAAATTTATTATATATTAAAATTATGACATCTTTGTGAAAATAACTATTTTAAAGGAAGATATTGTGAAAAGACAGATACTTCTTTGTATTTTTGTAAATTTCTTCCATGTTTGACTTGACTGTATATAGACAGTGGGAACTCATGTTTGTGTCCGCATTTGATCTTTCCTGATGTCATGTGAAAACAACCTCTCTAAAATTCCATTATACACAGTAGGAGAATACAAGTACAAAAGGAAAAGACTACCTTAGCATTATTATGGAATCAGTTTTGATTTGTGCTCCTCCAGTTGTCTTAGATTAAATATTGGGAACCACTTATTTAAAGTAGTGTTTATGTGAAATTATTCTGGCACAAAATCCAAATGAGTTTAATAAACTATTCCTCTCAATAAATAAAATTTAATTTACAAATTTGCAATTTGGTCAATTAGTGAGTCATGGCAAATTATTATTATTTTTTTTGAATACAGCTCAATTTTTAAACATAGATGACTATGGTCTAAGATGAAGTCCTTAAAATAAAATCCCACATGTAAAAAGCCATTTTTTATTGATTTGCATTTTTAAAAATAAAGATGGTTTCACAAGTGTAAGGCTCAAAATACTTTTACAGCTATAATTCTGTTTCTTTTAGCGAGGAGACATGCCATACCAGCCCAGAATCAGAGTTTTGTGAGGATCCAATGTATATATAGTTGTCTCTACTATTTCTAAGTCCTTGTTAAAGGAAAGAAATGTATAACGTTTGATATAAATAAAATGATCTTCAAATATTTTGCTATAATGCTTGCTCATTGTAGATCACTTAGAAAAACATGAGTGTATATCAAAATGTAAATACATATATTCTACATATTCCATGGAATATAAATGTATATAAAATATATATCCTATATATCAGAGTCAAATATTTTTGAAATGTTTCTAGTGTCTTTTTATTATTTAAGTTAGATACCTTTCAGCTCATGTGTCCAAAACTTTTACAAAAACTATAATCTTTCAAAAGTAAAAATGCTAACATCAAAAAACAGAAAATATTTGACTTCTGACCAGTAAAATCTCTCAGTCATCATGTATAGGACAATTAAATTTAAAAATGACACTAAACTCAGGATATGTTATAAGCTCCTATGTCATATGATTTGAATCATTGTGCTTTATATGTGAAGTTTATTACTTGATGTTCTTCTGTAGTTACATAGAGTATTTCATTGACACACATGCTGAGTGAACACATAGCAAAGAAATTAT
>PVHY01034721.1:0-10263 GCA_004024945.1 Uropsilus gracilis | reverse complement strand
TAGCCCCAGCCGCTTCATAGGCTGAAGCTTACAGGCACAAGCCACCGTGCCCGGCCTATTTTATGATTTTTAATTTAATCAAAAATATTCTTTTACATGCTTGTAAGCTTCAGCCTATGAAGCGGCCGGGGCTAGGGATCACGGTTCGAGTCCCACCTGGGGCCCGTAGCGAGACCTAGTTCCAAAAAAAAAATAGCTGGGCATGGTGGTGCGCGCCTGTCATCCCAGCTACCTGGGAAGCTGAGGATGGGGATTGCTTGAGTCTGTGGTACCCCGGGCAATGAGAGCCTGCGGTTCCACAGGCAAAAATAGCAAGACCTAGTCTCAAAAACAAAAACAAAAACAAAAAAATATTCTTTTAGGCTGGGCATGGTGGTACATGCCTGTAAGCGGCAACCTAGGAAGCTGCGGCCAGGACCAGGGATCTCAGTTCGAGTCCTGCTGGGGGCACGTAGCGAGACCTCGTTCCAAAATAATATAGCTGAGTGTGGTGGCATGTACCTGTAGTCCCAGCTAACTGGGAAGCTGAGGCTGGGGATTGCTTAGTCTGTAGTACCCCGGGCAATGTGAGCCTGTGGTTCCACAGGCAAAAACAGTGGGACCTAGTCTCAAAAAAAAATATTATTTTAATAAAAATCATAGACAATGTAGTGAGAACATATAATAAAACTCCAAGTCAATTAACAGTTACCAACTTTTGCCTAAATTGTTATAATAAACTCCAGAACTCATATCCTTTCAATCCTACAAATTTCAGTCTACACCTTTAATATGTGGATGTTTTCTTCAGGACCATAATGCCAGGCCAAAACATAATAGCAGTAATTCTTTGGTGTCTCCTAACAGCTAGTCCATTTTCAGTTTATCCAAGGTCAAGTCTTCTTACAGTTGATTGGCATGAATCTGAATCCAGTCAAGGTGCACACAATGCATTTGCTGATGTCTTTTATTTTATTTTATTTATTTTAATTTAAAAAAATTTTTTTTGAGACTAGGTCTCGCTATTTTTGCCTGTGGAACCACAGGCTCACATTGCCTGGGGTACCACAGACTCAAGTAATCCCCAGCTTCAACTTCCCAGGTAGCTGGGATTATAGGTGGATGCCACCACACCCAGCTATATTTTTGGAACTAGGTCTCACTGTGTTGCCCTGATTGGGACTTGAACCGCGATCCCTAGCCCCAGCCGCTTCATAAGCTGAAGCTTATACAGGCACAAGCCACCGTGCCCGGCTTTGTTGATATCTTTTTTTTTTTTTTTTTTTTTTTTGGGCGACTAGGTCTCACTATTTTTGCCTGTGGAACCGCAGGCTCACGTTGCCCAAGGCACCACAGACTCAAGCAACCCCCAGCCTCAGCTTCCCAGGTAGCTGGGATTACAGGCATGCACCACCATGCCCAGCTATTTTTTGGGACTAGGTCTCGCTGTGTTGCCCTGAGTGGGACTCGAACCATGATCCCTAGCCCCAGCCGCTTCATAGGCTGAAGCTTACAGGCACGAGCCACCGTGCCCGGCTTTGTTGATGTCTTTTAAATCTCTTTTATCTTGAATACTCCCTCCTGTCCTCACCCTTCTTTATACTATGATCGAGCTGAAGAAACCAGGCTATCCTGTAGAATGCCCTCTCTCCCAACTTGTGTGTTTATGCCTTTCTGATATTCTTGGCCCTCCCAATTGAGACCCTGTGGTCTCATAAGAAACTTGTACCACTCCCTTCAACTACACAGACAAGTGAACATTGGGTTTTGCTCAGAATTAGGGCTATGGCCACAAATAACTTTTCTGTTGGAGAAAACTATACATATGGCAGGTCAGACCATCACAACACCTGGTTTTTATTGTGAGATACTGTCTCCTCCTCAGGGGAACCCCCTCTCCTCTCCTTGAAGGACCAGGTCCTTTTCCTTGTCTCTGTTCAGGACACATACCCCTACTTTGTCCCACTGACTTTGATGCTGTCCCTGTGCCCCAGCATCATCCTTTCTATGCCCCCAGCCTTTTCTCCCTCTCCCCTCTATCTAACACCAGAGACCTCACTTTGTTTATTCGTGTCCCCCAGCATGTGTGTTTTGCTTCATGGAATCACCCGGTATTTATCTTTGTCACTCTTTTTTTTTTTTTTTTTTTTTTGAGACTAGGTCTCACTATTTTTGCCCGTGGAACCGCTGGCTCTCCTTGCCCAGGGTACCACAGACTCAAGCAATCCCCAGCCTCAGCTTCCCAGGTAGCTGGGATTACAGGCGTGCGCCACCACGCCCAGCTATTTTTTTGGAACTAGGTCTCGCTGCGGGCCCCAGGTGGGACTCGAACCGCGATCCCTAGCCCCAGCCACTTCATAGGCTGAAGCTTACAGGCACGAGCCACCGTGCCCGGCCCTATCTTTGTCATTCTGACCTGCTTGGCTACACAGAATTTCCTCAGTTTCCTTCCACTCTGCTGTACGTGGCCAACATCTTGTCTTTCCTTAAGATGGAATGACATTCCAGAGTGTAGAATATATCACACTGTCTTGATCCGTCCTCTGTGTGATGGCATTTATCCCTTTATCCTCTGGATTTGCTGTGAACAGAGGATTGGAGCAGAAGACTGACTAGATTCAGGTTAAACTTTTCTCTTGGATTAGAGTGACTCAGAGGTACATGCCACTTCACACAGTGAGATGTCAGCTTGTCCCCTTGGTGATACCAAATCTGACCTGTGGCTTCAGTTTGTGACAACTTGGAGCTTCTTTATAAAGATGTCATCAACCTTTTATTCCATGAGCTAAAAACTAACCTGATCTTACTACACCGGAAAATGCAGAAACACAAAAAGCAGAGAAAACCAAATTCCAGCCTCCAAAAAGAGTGCTAAATGCCTTTCAGTATGTTTCCTTCTAAGCATTGCATTCATTTTTCCTGGCTGTCACCATTTTGATGTAAATTTTTATAGGCCACTTTCAGGCATTATTTAAAAGGTTATGCTGCCTTGTTTGTATGTTTGCCTTGTCTCTGGTCCTCTTAGGAACATTGTCGCCAGCAGGGGTCACTCACCAAGGGACTTTGCTCTTTCACCTTCTGCTTCTGGGGAACAGGTTCAGCTTAGGGGTTTCTTCCCCTCGGCTGCCCTTGGCTGGTCTGCCTTCCTCTCCCTGTAGTAGGCGGGGAGTCTTAGACCATGCCTAGATTATTATTTTTTTTTTTTTTTGAGACTAGGTCTCACTATTTTTGCCTGTGAAACTGCAGGCTCACATTTGCCCGGGGTACCACAGACTCAAGCAATCTCTAGCCTCAGCTTCCCAGGTAGCTGGGATTACAGGCACATGCCACCACACTCAGCTATTTTTTTGGGACTAGGTCTCATTACGTGCCCCCGGCGGGACTTGAACCACAATCCCTGGCCCCGGCCATGACTTCCTAGGCTGCCACCTACAGGCATGTGCCACCATGCCTGGTCTATCCCCTAGATTCTAATGGTTTAATATGTTAAGTGTAACACAAGTTGCCAGTTCTGGAGTCTGGGTGAAGGGATAGAACATTTTCTTGAGATAAATGCGAGTAAAATGTGAACCCCCCCAAAAAAGTTAAAGATAAAATAAAATGTTGTACCGGGCATGGTGGCACATGCCTGTAATCCAAGTGCTGGGAGGCAAGAAGTCAGGGATCGCTTGAGGCCCTGGGCAACATAGGGAGACCTAGTCTCAAAAAAGCAGCCAGGCGTGGTGGTGGGTGCCTATGATCCCAGCTATCTGGGAAGCTGAGGCTAGGGATTGCTTGAATCTGCGGGATAGGGACTACCCTGGGCAACATAGCAAGACTTAATCTCAAAAAAAAAAGTGTCATTTCAATTGTAGCAACATAGTAATTCTGAGCCAGCTACCAAAACTTCTGAGCCTGAACAGGGTAAAGCTGTAAGCAACAGAAAAGAGGATTTTCTAGAAGGTGGATGAAGTGGGCTGGTGGCTCTACTATAGGAAGCTCTATTGATATTGGGGAGCACCTAACCCTAATGACCCATTAGGCTCTTTAGGCTCCAAAGCTTCACTCCCTGTTGCTACTTACCATGAACAGTAGCACCCTTAACACTGATATCCCAGTTTTAGAACTGTCTCCCAATAATAAAAGCACAAAAGCAGAGCAGATATATATAGCCGCATTTGTTTTAACAGCACAAACCTTAATGTCCCACATAAGGGCAAATGAATGAATAAATAACAATATAGAAATACGAAGCCACTTTAAACCCTACATAAAGACAGCAGATTGAACATATGCACACACTTCCCCCCGCCCCGCCAAAACACCACTCAGTGAAATCAAGTAGACTTATTTTAGCAATATATTTTGAAGTATAATTATCATATAGTAAAATTCACCCTTTTCAGAGATCCCACAGTTCTATTATTGTTGAAAATGCATAAAGTTGTAAAGTTGTGAAGCCACCACCGCAATCATGTCCCCTAAAAATTCCCTTGTGCTTTTGAGTTATCAGTTCCCTCCCCCAACCTCAGTCCCTGACAACCACTGATCTGTTTTAGGTTCCTACAGTTTGCCTGTTCTGGAAAGTGTTTTAATGGACGATCCCACTTGCAGCCTCTGAATGTGGTGCTTTCACCTGCCATAATGCCTCTGCCATCCACGTGGTCAGTGACTCAGTAATCCATTTCTTTCTATCAATGTTTTCCATCATATACGTGATCATAATTTTTTCATCTATTCACCACTTAAAGGACATTTGGACGAGTGTAGCTCTAGGCAATTATGAAGAAAGGCACTATTGAGATCTTGTATAGATTTTTGTGTGAACTTAAGTCTTCACTTGCATAAATATTAAGGCAAGGAACTGGGAGTCTGGCATTAGTTATATGTGTAATGTTATTCGAGGCTGCCGAACTGTTCCCAAGGCAGTTGTACCCTTTTCTGTTCCTACCAAGGAAGCACAAGGCCTGTAATTGCTCCACAGCCTCACCCGCATTTGCTACTGTCAGGGATTTTTTTGGTGTTTTCAGTTATTCTAATAGTGACGTGGTATCTCAGGATTCCAGTTTGTGTTTTGCAAAGAGTAATGTTTTATGTGCTCACTTGTCATTAATATAACTTCTTTGCTGAAGCATCTGTTTGAATTTTAGTCCTATTACTATTGTTGTTATTATTACTGAGTTTTAAGAGTCCTTCCTGTATTACAGGTCTAATTCAACTTAGCAGGTACATGTTGTGCAAACATTTTCTCCCAACTCATGATTTGGCGGCCAGGCACGGTGGCTCGTACCTGTAAGCTTCAGCCTATGAAGTGGCCGGGGCCAGGGATTGCGGTTCGGGACCCGCATGGGACCCGTAGCGAGACGGGAGACCTAGTTCCAATAAATAGCTGGGTGTGGTGGTGCGCACCTGTCATCCCAGCTCCCTGGGAAGCTGAGGCTGGGGATTGCTTGAGTCTGTGCCACCCCAGGCAACGAGAGCCTGCGATTCCACGGGCAAAAATAGTGAGACCTATTCTTAAAAAAACAACTCATGATTTGATTTTTTAAAAAATCAAAATCTGTTAATTTTGGTGAAGTCCAATTTTTTTTTAAGAGACTTGCTGTGTTGCTCAGGATTGTCTTGAACCCATGGACTCCAGTGATCCCCAGCCTCAGCCTCCCAGGTAACTGGGATTTCAGGTGTGCACCACCACACCTATGGAGGGTATGTTTCTATGTTAAAATCGGAGCCCCCTTTCTGAACCCCTTCCATTCAGCACCCAGGCCCTGGCTGCAAGGCTGAGTCCAAAAGGTCAGAGGTCAGAGATATTCCCATCTTGGATAATCCCACTTGGAGTGTTGTTTCAGTTATGAGTAAGGTTCTACCTGTCCCGGTAGGGTAAACACGGAATACTTATTAGCTAGATCAGGCTTTCGGCCATTTTTATGACGTAATTACACTGAGGTGTGTGGGGAAGGTTATGTGACAGGACTCAGAAGTGAGCCCTTATCTCCCACACTGGGAAGTAAACAGATAATGTCTCAAAATTAAAAAATGAGTAAGCAGCTGTGTAAACGTGTTATTTTGAGCTAAAAGAGTTGAGGGAGGTTGGCTCTGAGGAACAAGTAATGGGGGCTGTGGGAGGCTAAAGCTCTCACAGCATGCCTCCAGGCCAATTTAGCTCTTTAAACCACTGTGTGATAAAAAGATAAAAGGAAAACAGATTTTAAAAAATGAAACAATGAACATTTAAAAATGAACAAAGAAATCCATATTTAGATGATGGACCAGAAAACTATTTTATGATTTGCCCTTGAATAAAAAAATGTTCAGAACTTCCAGAGATCCGAGTAGCCTGATCTGTTGTGACCCAGGAGGGCAGGTCCTCACCCAGGAAAAAGGACATAGCTCAAGAAAAAGAGGCCCCCAGTGGGCCAAGCATCAACCAGTGACTTGCTGGTTAGGGGCTGGAGTGACCAGAGTGGGGAAGGAAAAAAGGGGGAGTAGGGTGGTGATATAGGAGTACAACATGGAAGGGAGGGCCACACCCACGGGGTCATACAAATATGGCCAATGCTGTACGCAAGTTGGAAAAAAATGTTCAGAGTAAGGTGAGTAATAGGATTCAACACTGATTTTTTTTAATGACAAGGAAGTCATGGGCCTGGCATGGTGGTGCGTGCCTGTAAGCGGCAGCCTAGGAAGCCACCACCGGAACTGGGGACTGCGGTTCAAGTCCCACTTTGGGCAACGTAGCAAGACCTAGTTCCAAAAAAACAGCTGGGCATGGTGTCGTGTGCCTGTAATCCCAGCTACCTGGGAAACTAAGACTGGGGATGGCTTGAGTCCGTGGTACCCTGGGCAACATGAGCCTGTGGTTCCACGGGCAAATAGACCTAGTCTCAAAAAAAAAAAAAAAAAAAAAGGAAGTCATGGAAGTGGACATACATTTATACGCATTTTTATATAAGCATGTAAGGGTAGGCATTAAATTCTAAACAGTAGTTGTGTCAGAGGGATGGGATGGGGTGGAGTAGGGTCAGGTGGGGTAGGGAGGGAGAAATTATAACTGTCATTCCCTCTTCTGGCTGAGGGGTTTCCATGGTACACAAGTGCTTCAGTTTGTTTAACCAATCATCTTGTGGAGGACATCTGGGCTGGTTCCAGGGTCTGGCTATTGTAAACAAAGCCATGGGTGTACAGGTTTTCATGTGAGCATATATCTTCATCTTCTGGGATAAATGCCCAGGAGGGTCACTGCCAAGTCCTGAGTTCATTGCATCATCCAGAGGATTTTTGCACGTGCAAACATTGATATATTTTTAAAAGAGCAATCATTTTAAAACCAGCTTCTGCAACTTTGCTTCATTTTGAACCTATCCGTGCATCTTGAGTAGATTTCCACTTGACTCTATATCTTTTATAGAGTCCTCTCTATCGTTCATCTTCCCAGCCTGGACTTACAGAAATGGCCTGCAAGTAACCAACCACCCAAAGCGCCTCTGCCACCCTCACCCCATCATCACTGCTGTTACCCCCACACCGAGACCATCTGGAAGCATGAACCAGCTCATTGCTCTTCCTTCCTTGGTATTTTTTTGTTTTTTGTTTTTTTTTTGAGACTAGGTCTCGCTATTTTTGCCCATGGAAACTCAGGCTCACGTTGCCTGGGGTACCACAGACTCAAGCAATCCCTAGCCTCAGCTTCCCAGGTAGCTGGGATAACAGGCACATACCACCATGCCCAGCTATATTTTTTTGGAACAAGGTCTCCTACATGCCCCCAGCGGGACTTGACCTGTGATCCCTGGCCCCAGCCGCGGCTTCCTAGGCTGATGCTTACAGGCATGTGCCACCATGCCTGGCCCAGTATCTTTCTGTCTTAAGCACATTCTCAATAATCCTTTTGGAGAGGTTCTGCAGGTATTAAACTTGCTCAGGGTCTGCACACCCAGAAGTCTCTTTATTGTGGCTCCCCACTTGACTGTTAGTTCAAGTGCACATATTTCTTTTTCCTTAAAACTTTTAGGCTATTTCTCTATTGCCTTCTTGGTATGTGTTGTACTCACAACTCATGTCGAGCTGATTGTCTTTTTCAGGTAGCCTTTAAAGATTCTTTATTTAAAAAACCGTGGTGTGGCCGGGCGTGGTAGTGCATGCCTGTAACCCCAGCTACCTGGGAGGCTAAGGATAGGGATCACTTGGTCCATGGGTTTGGAACCACCCCAGGCAAATTAGCAAGACCTAGTCTCTAAAACTTTTTTTAAAATAAATAAACAAATAAATTAAATTAAAAAAATTAAAAATCCTTGTGGAACACCACAAGGAGGAGGTCATGTTCAGCTTTAGGGTGAAGAACCTGAAGCCCAACGGGGAGAAGTCAGGCAAATCAGAGGCCTCGTCTCTCCCCTCTGGAGGTGGAGACAAACTCTGCCCTTGAGGCCCAGCTGAAATGGACATCCATGGAGGTTGGAACACTACTGAAATCATTCCTGTGCCTTAACTGAAGTCTTTCTAGAAAATTCCAATTCTGTCTGGGCAGGAGCTGGAGAAGTTCAGTGGGGAGTCCCTGGTCTTCAATGCTCAGAGAATTCTGCCTAATCAGCTCTAAAAAATCATACTGAAAATAAGCAAAGGCAACCTAAGAGTGCCGGTTGGATAGCCCACTGCACATCTGGACAAAGCACAGTAGAACAATGCCAAACGCCAGGTAGGAACTTTATCTGCTGTCTCACGGGCAAGGCTGCTAATTCTGAATCCCCATTTTTAGTTGCGTACAGAAATGACTAAATAAAATATTTGCTATTTAAAAACTGACAAACAATAAAAATTACTCTTTTTGGTACAAGTCTGAATTTTGTGTTTTTATTTTAAATAAAGGGATCAAGTTTAAAGGAAAAAAACTAAGTGTTTGAAAAAGAAACAACTGGAGGAAAGGAACCCCTGAAAAGTTTTCTATGTTTTAGTGAATACATTTATTGGAAGGGTTGGAGAAAAATAAAAATGCCATTTAGCGTTTGTGAGTTTTCTGCAAGGAAACTCACTTCAGGAGGGGAAGAAGTCTTGGTCATTTCTTGGTATCGAAATGCAGGCAGGTTTCTCTTTTGAGTATCTTCTACATGTAAAGAAGCAATCATACAAAGTCTCCTCTTTTCTATATGGGACAAATTCTTTGTTTCAGCCAACTCTCAATGGAGAGGCAACTAGTACAATGTCATCTCTCCGGACAAAGAGCACTGGGCTATTCTGTTTGTTGATTTATAGATCTCTTCATAGGTCTCCTCATCAATTTCTCTAGGAATCAGTTTCTTCCACATCTCTCAATATCATATTTAAATGCTGATCACAAGCATGTAATCTGCCTTGAAACTGTCATTTCTTGTTTCCCCATAAATTCACCCATCCAAGCTGAGCCTGATGAGATCTAGGAGCTCTTCTACGGTGTTTGTAGTTTGTTGCAGGTCCACATTGTCTGCCATGTTTCAAACCCTGCCACAAGTCTGAGTTTTAACAAATGTAGATGGTCACCCAGCTGCCACAGCAGTGTGGAGCCACAGTCCCATCACCCTCAAAATATCCATGCTGCCCTTTGAAGCCAACCAGCCCCTAACCACTGCCAGCCATCGAGGTCAGTTCTCCACCCCTATAGTTTATCTTGTTTCAATGTTGAGCATCGCTTTATCTAACTCTTAGGGAACGTCTTAAAACGACCGCAATATCATTTGATTCTGAAATGTCAAACCAACATATATGGGAGTTGGTTGTTTTAGTTCTCCCCATACCACACAGGGTGGCACCCACAAACTGAAGACTTAGAAATGTCACTGTACTTCGTTATTGCTCCCCTCGCCTCTCTCCTTGAAGAACTGTTATTAGAGGGATGTGAACATTCTACAAGCACTTTAAGCTTCTCACTCCCTCTCTCTGCCTTCACACTACTGCACGGTGTAAGCTCTCCCAGCTCAGCACTACGGTCACTCATCCAGCCATGTCCACAGTATCATTCAACAATTTTCTGAGCTCCTCCACATACAATCAAGTGTTTCATTTCCAGTGCATGTACAAGCATGCTCTTGCGTGCACGTGTGTGTATATTACCTTGCGTCCTGTTTCAGATAATCACTGCTGTATAACAAACTGCATCAAAACTAAGTGGCTTGAGGCTGCTGAAGGTCATTGGCGCCGGTTCCAGACCCCTGGGAGGGACCCCCCTAGCCGCACGCCACCTCCGCCACCCCTGGGAGCCAAGCCCCACCTCCAGGCTGCTCCGGAAACCCGCCCACCTTGCCTACACCCAGGTTAGCTAGCTGCTGAAGGTCACTG
>PVHY01034720.1:0-10242 GCA_004024945.1 Uropsilus gracilis | reverse complement strand
CCTTTGCAATTACCTTTAACCTTAACTGGATACACTTATCTGCCTGCTACTCTCTACAAAGCAGGCTACACACTCTTCATTAGCATTTTCACTGATCACCTTTACCATTGATATGCAAAAGCCAGCCAACTGCTCTCTGCTTTCAGCTCCAAAAACTGCAGAAAAGAAAAACTTTAATACACAGTTTAAACTTTCCACTTGTGGGTTCTTACCACCATCCCCAGCCTTCTCAACCAAAATACCAAGCCAATGCAAGACAATCAGTGCAGTGCAGACTAATTTATTTCTAACAAAGTGATTTTTAATTATCCTATTAACTACAAAAGAAACATGTAAGACTTAGAATACTTTAACATTGTCCAAACCCTTTCTCAGTATTGTCCAAAGTCCTTCCCCAGATTGCCCCAAAATCCTCAGTCTCTCAGTCCTAATCGTCTCACCAATGTCCAGACAGAGTCCATCTCCAGACGCTTGAAGACTTGTTCCTTTGAATGCTCCTCGTTGTCTTCCACGCTGTCTTCTCCTTGTCACCTTCAGGTAGCAGGAACTCCATGGTGCCAAACCAGCAAAGTTCACTTTCTTTTCAGGCCTAACTTTTGCACGGCCTCTTTCAAACACAAATCAAACTCAGTAAAGCAAACTCCAATATAGAGTTCAAATCTGCAAACTCTTTAACTGCTTTCAGCACACATGCTGCCAGCCTGGGCCAGCCGAGCGTTGAAGGCCCTCGGTGGCCACGTGGCCAAGCTCACATGGCTCACATCTTTACAAGATGGCCGATTCCCATCTCTCCTCCACTGAACCTCTCTCTCTATCCAGTCTCCATATTCGAATCTGCATCAAATTTTCTCTCTTTGTTTGCACACCCTTTATATACCCTGATTTTCCGCCTTCCAGGAAATCTGTTTTACCTTGACTATTTCACCTCTTTTTCCCCCCTGCATCCCCCTGAAGGGAAATTCCAGCTAAGGTCATTTCCCCATTTTAACATTACCTGTCCTTGAAATCTGCAATCTTAAACAGGAGGGGGGGGGCACACCCTATCAAGTGGTCTAATTCAAATCTAAAGTGTTCAGAGACTCGTTTGGCCTCTATTGGGTGTCAGAAACTGTTCTCACGCTGAGGACATGAGTACAGACCTGGAGGCCAGGAACCACAGAATTGCCAGCATACAGCAACATCATGGCGGGCAAAGTGAGAGGACACAGGTGGGATACTCAGTATATTTCTAGAAAAAAAAAAGCTTTAGACTGAATCCTGAAGATGAATAGGAGTCAGGTAAAAAAAGGTGTTTCCTGGAATAATGAAGGAAAGAGAAAGGATAAGTAAGGAAAGAAGAAGGCATGACAGCATTTAAAACCCTAGAGGGAAAGAAAGAGCATGGGGGTTCTGATGACTGCAAGTAGCACAATCTGAGTCAGTTGTAAGTCATGATACGGCTGTGAGTTTTTCTGTAGGGTAATGTGGAGTCCACAACTATGTTTAAACAAGAGAAGGTCCTAGCGAACCTTAGACTAATGTGTTGAAAGACGGGTGAGAGTTGTAACTCTAGCAGAATGGTAGAATAGAGATCCTGGAAAATCCTCCTGCCAAAAGAGTGGATATATGTATATATAGTTCATTGGGATCATTGAATCGAATCATTGGTCTACCTTGACAGAATCAGAGGTCAAAAGCTAAGTAATATTAGGGGACTAAGTAAAATTGGAAATAAACAGAACACATAACAATTTTCACCTCACAGGCATTTGCCAAATTGAGTGATCTTGAGCCATGAATTTTGTGATTCCATGGAGTGCATACAGTTCAGGACATGTTCAAGTAGGAATCCTTTCCTCTGTTCTGCTTAAATCTGGTATTCTCAAGTGGTCATGAGTTACTGTAAGTGTGAACTCAAGATAAGCCAACATTCTTACCAACAATGTCAATATGACATTGTTAAATTCTGGAGCTGAGTAGAAGAGAATAAAGAAAAGAAACTCCTCTTATACTTTCTAAACACAGACCCACCCATATGTAGATTTGTGTTCCACTTAAATGCACTGGCCCCAAACAGGTTGCCAAGAAGTTAGTTTAAATTGATTCTGACTAGCATATTCCCCCCAGGCATGTGGCAGAGGTAAACGCTAGATCCTTCTTGGGGCTCTTGCTTTCCAGCCAAGTCTCAGTCTCCACAGATGAATTTCTAAGAATGATAGCCCATGTGTGCTGTAATAGCTAACATAGCTAAAAATAGCCCACCTCTACACACACGTGAGAAAATGAGGCATAATGAATAAAAACCAGCAGATATGTAGGTTTTTGACCTACAAGATTTCATGAGGTGAAATGATTAAGCTTCCAACATAAACTAAGCATGTTTACATGTGTCAAAAATGGAAGTAATTGAAATGCAAGTTGAAAATAAGAGAATATAAAATAGAATGGATTATATTAACAACAAGATTCTAGAAATGTAATTATTGGTATAAAATTCAGTAAATGAGAATAGATTAGGCATAGTTAAGAGAATTAGTGAATTTCAGATAGATCTGAGAAATTATTTAGAATTTAACAGAATTGAAGAAATGAAAAATCTGAGTTCTTAACATAAGTTAACGTAAGTTAAGAGCTGTCAAATGAGAAATTGTGGAGGAGGAGAAAGAGAAAATGGGGTAGAAGCAATATTGTGATAGGTGATGGTTGAAAATTTTTCAGAAGAGGTAAAACACTCTATACCTTGGATAAATTTCCACAAAAGCAAGATTAATTAAGGGGAAAAAGCTACATTCTGTGTATCACCATGTAGAAACACTAAAGACAAAAACAAGCTTCTAAATAGAGTGAAATGAAGAGAAGGGATAACATGCAAAGGAATGACAGACTTACAACAGATGCCTCAGCACAAGTAGCAGGAGTCAGAAAACTGGTGAAGGCAGAGTCTTCACTGTGATGAGGGAAAACCTGTCAACCTGGAATTATGTACCCTGCAGAAATATCTTTTTAGACAGTGTACAGGGTAACTGTTTTCAGATCAAAATTGAGCAAGTTTTCCCACAGCCTGTCTTAAAAGAAAATTTTAAAAGATATACATCAAATAGATGAATTATGATCTCAGATGAAAAGCCAATGTGAAGGGGAAAATTGTGAGCAGAGGATGGGATAAATATGTGGGTGGATTTATAATTCTTGTGGCATGAAATACCAATTAGAATATGCTGTGACATATAAAAAGGAGGCAATCGACATGCCAGCAATAGTACAGAAAAAAAGGACTTCCAGTCAACATGGAAGTAGATTATATTCTGTACCAAGTACAGAATAATCCACATTGTAGTATACCCATCTAAGTAAAATGAGAACTGGTGAATTAAAGCTCCATGCTGCATGTGGCTTTATAACCATATCATCCAAGTATGAAGTGTACATAAATACATATGTATGTACATACATACATATCAACTTGAGGAATGTGATTACCTTTTAGAAGAAATTAGAGAGAGGGACATAGGAAATTTATGTCCTTATTTTAACAACCAGTGTTTTATTATAGAAATATAGATATATCAAAAGTAAATGACAAGTTTAAGATTTCTTTAGTCTGGGTAATATATACACAATTTCTGTCTATTTATTTTTTTTCTTTATTTATATATAAATTTCACAACTTTGTAATCTCAAGGGTTTGCCTCCCCCCCTCCCTCCCCTCCCTTCCCCTGTCTATTTAGAATATTGTTAGACACATGATTTTGAAGTCAATATAGTAGGAAGGAAGTTCATAAGGTGGTAAGTGGAAGATAGAGTGGCTGGAAGGAGTTCTCTTTCAAGTAAATCTGCAAGAGAATTTAGCACACCTAGGTGCTGACAGGACAAAGTCAGCAGAGAGGGTACATGATAGAGTGTGACCTCTTAGGAGCAGTGACTGCAGGATTTGCCTCCTGTGGAGAGAGTTCTTCCCTGACTAGAGACAGGTGGGAGGAAGTCAGGCAAGCCTCTGGGTTTAGTGGAGGATAGTTGGAGACATTCATCTGACACTTTGATCAACTCTGAGAGGGAGGGTAGTCTGAACAAGACCTGAGTGTTGAGAGGTGCCAGGGCTATTCGACCAAGTGGGGAGGGGGATTTCTCTCCCTCAGAGTGCACTAAAGCCCTGCTTCTTTCCCCAACCAGAAAAATTCCTTTTCTACAGGTGCACAGCGTTCAATCATGACTTTCAGGGTTGATGGGGGGGGGCAGCCTGGTAGTAATCACCTGTACCTGAGTACGTGACCCTTCTCCCCTCAACCAAAGGCAAGGTTGGTACTCTCAGACCTAACCAGAAATCGTATTAAAATACAAATTCTTAATCAGTGGGTCAGGAGTGGAACCTGATCTGAATTTCTGTGTCCTGCTGCTGCTGCGGTTGACAGGCTACACTTTGAGCAGGAGGACAGCCTGACTCCCGTGGGTAGGTGTTCTCTGTCCCTCTCTTGGTTCTCTTTTGGGAGCCTCTTCGATTCTCCAGCTCCAGACTGAGTTTTTCCCATAGGCTCATCAGCTTGTTGCATGTGCCCTCCCCTGTCAGAACTTTAGGCTAAGTGAAATTAGGTCCAAACCTGGTCCTTTACTTCACATGGGTCCCAGAGCCCAGCCCTGGCTTTGGATCAAAGCAGGCGATAAAGACAGTGGGAGGTTTGCTTCTGGGAAGACAACCTCATCCTGAGGCTCAGCTCCACAAAAATTCCCTCTCACTGACTCTTCTTGGGGTCTGCGCAGCACAGCGCCAGGTCACTGTAGCCGGAAAACAAGACCCCGCTTCTCTTTGAACTGTCGATCACAGTATCTTTTAATAGGGAAAAAAATCACTATCAATAGTAGTGCTCATTGACCATTTCCTCTAAGATTTGAGAGGCCAGGAACTGTTGGGTGCATCTTCCACTGGGGCGGTACTTCTGTCTCAGGTTTTTGCTCATGGCATTGTGAACCTCATACACCACCACCCCTGAATGTGTTGGATTCGTGTCTCACATATAAACCCTGGTTCCTATATTTCCAAAATCGGTGTGACTTGGTATTTTCAGGTTTTAGTTTTAAAGACGGGAGTCCCTTACCCTGCCACCCCTTCCTGACACACACACCCAGGAATACTGGGATGAATGTCCCAAAGTTATCAGTGGCCACAGATCAATGGGTCCCCTTGACCAGTGTGCTTCTGAATAGTGTTTCCCAATCTTAGCACCGCTGACATTGGGGACTGGACAATTCTTTTAGTGGGAGTCTGTCTTGTGCACTGCAGGTTGGTTATCAGGTGGGTCAACTAGGTAACAGTAGCCTCCCTTCCCAGTGTAGCAACCCAAACATCTTCAGATGTTGCCAAATGTCCACTGATAGAGAATTAATGTTCTGGAAGATATGTAAAACAGAAACAGAGGAGACTCTATACATTATACTATACTATATGTACTGTGCTGTACTGTACTTCCCATTTTTTACACTGCCTATCAGTTAATGCATTAACCAATTACATGGGAGTGCTGGTGGTCCGTGAGTTTTTGCTCTGGGTCATTTTATGTCCTTGAGTGTTCACTGAGCAGCTCATTTGCTTCCAATATTTATGTGATTTCCAGTAGGCTGAAGCCTACTGGAAATCTTGAAATCTTGACATTCTCTGAACACCTCTAACACAGTTTTCTCCAGATTGACTCATTGCATAAGCCAGGAAGATATTTTGACACTAAAAATTTTATTATATTGCTCTTCTTGAAACCTTCTGTTGGCACCCCATCACTCTCCGAGAACACAACGGACAAGGCTCTACTTAATCTGCCTCTCCCCTGCTCTTTCCCCAGCTTCACCCTGCTTCAGCGATCCCCATGTTCTAGCTCACTCCATGCATTTGGCTTGTCTTCATCCCACCCCCACTGCCTTTCCCCACCTTCTCCCCCCACTTTTCTCCCCCAACCCTGACTCAGACTTGCCAGGTATTCCGGTTCTAGCTCCGATGGCACTTCTTTCTGAATGAAGCGTTGTCAGCATCCTCATGAGTGGGACTTGCAGCTCAGTTATGTTGAGCTTCCTCCTTTGCAGTATATTTCATTTTCACTAGGAAAGTTATGCTTCCCAGGGCCTCCATGCCCTTCCCTCCATAGAGAGCTGGGGCTGATCGCTGAGATGGATTCCCTCTTCCCAGCCGAAGTCCTGAGGGGCTCTCTGTGAAGACCCATGGGGATTCTACAACCTGTTTTTTTCAGGGTGCTGACTTCTGCCTCACTGGGCAGCTGCAGTTACTGGAGGTTTGGCTTTCTCTTTTGTTAGGGAAGTCTGTTGTAAATCACCCTTATAGCCAGGGAGAAATCCTTAAGCCTGGGCAGAACCTTCCCTCTAAGATGTAGTCGTTCTAGAATTTCGTGGAATGTCACCATGCTCACCATGCCCCTTGATTGTGCTGGGTCACAGCTCTGGACTGTTTCTGGGCATTGGGAGGGTTGAGACATGTGGGGTCAGTGCTCTGGCTTTCAGCTGCTGTTTCCTGCCTGAGCCTCGTGTAGTTTCCAGTGGGGCTGTGTGTTTTAGGGATGAGTCAAGAGCTTGAGGAGGTTTGTAGACATAGCTGGGGACTCTCCAAAAGAGAAGCTTCTTCCTTTCAAGGATTTCTCCTTCAGTTTACAGTTGCTCTGGCGGTTTCAAGCTCCCTTCTTTGGTCTGTGAAAGCAGTGCAACAGAGCTTTCCACGTATGCTTTGGGACAAAGTTACATGACTGTGGGCTCTGTCATTTTAGAGGAAAAGTCCCCCAGGTTCTGTCTAGTTTCAGTTGTTTCCAGTTCCCTCAAGTAGCCATATTTACATATTTCCCCCTGGTATTTAAAATGACTGTCTGTGGAGAGATCCCACCATTCCTGAAACTAAAAATTCTAACCAATATTATTGAAAACAAATGACATGCTTTTTTTGTTGTTGACATCAAATGTGATATAAGGAAATCTTGATTTATTGCATATAAACAGTAAACAGATTATTTGAGATCTGTTGGATCGCACCTTAGCCTACATTATTTTAATTACCACCTTTTGAAAAGTGCTATTAATTTTTTTGACTGAAATAGTCTGGCTCCCTCATTATAATTTTTTTAATATAAGGTAGTAAATTTGAGAGGGGGGAGTGTACATGGTAGATATTTTTGAAATACCTGTTACATGAGCAAACCTCCTCCACATGAGCTATTTGGTGAGTTCTCTCTCTTTCCTCTTCATTTGCTCTCATAGCTGTGCTCAAATATTGAGACAACCAAAATTGGCAATGACTAATGGACATCTTGGTATATTAATCATATTTAAATATTTTAAAAATGTTTGTGATACTTGAATATATTTTTCTCCATACTTTGTTCATTTGGCTTCCTTTTTCAGTTTTCCTTCTATCTTATAGGTGTTTGAGTCTCAGATTCCTGTACTGTTTTCTCCTTATTTGTTTGATGGCTACAATTGGAATGTTCCCAGACTGAGTATTTACACATTTTCTTTCTCTTCTGCTGACATCCTCTCTGTCAGTGTTTGCATTTAATCTCATGGTTTTAAATGTTCATCTAATAATGATAATTCCCAGTTGTAATCCCCATTGCTGACGTCTCTGAACTGAAGGAATGTATATCCACCCATCTGCTTGTTTTGTTCACTCAGATGTCAGTAGACATCTCAAACCTCAAAAGGCGCCAAACAGAACCCCCACCTTGTACCATCCCCTCACTCCCACCTTGCACCATCCCTTGCTTTTGCAGTCTTCCTCATTGTGGTCAGTGGCAACACCAACCACCTTTCCACTTTCTCAGGCTAAAATCCTCAGAATCACCCTTGGCTTCTCTTTTGGAGAGTACCCTCATCTTTTAGGAAGTCTTGTTAGCTTCACTTTCAAAATATTACTAAAGTTTCCTAGCTTCTCTACACTAGACTGCTTCCATCTAAGCAGAATCAAACCTGAAGCTCTTATGATACCTGAGATCCTATACGTGATCTCTTTACTACCATTCTGCCCTGATTATGTTCTTCTCTCTTGCCATGCCACACTCCTAAAGAGTTTAGAAACACTTTTGCCTCAGGGTATTTGCACCAAGTATTTGAATGCCTGGATGTTTTTTAAACATTCACATGGCTCACTCCCTCACTTCTTCACATCTTGATTCATCCTCACTTTGAGATTGTGACTTCTTATTGTTACACCTCCCTTCATTCCTGATTAATTTTTTCCCAAGCCCTGACCATCATCTGGCGTCCTGTGACTTTTCTACTTATTGCCTATGTTCATAGACTAGATGGTATGTTCCACGGGGCAAGCAAGGATTTTTGTGTGCTTTCTTTCACTATTCTAACTCTAGAACATAGACATGAACCTAGGACAAAGAAATCACCCAACATTTATTATTGAGTTAAAAATGGATGGTGTTTGGGTTCCTTGGGTTAATAATGGATGGTGTTTGGACTCATAAATGAGTTCAGTTTTATGCGCTTTGTGGCTACTGACTCCTGATGAGCATGCCTTGGCTTATCAGAGAATAGAGAGGACCCGAAGAGGCCAGGTTCAAACACAGGGGGTTAGCAATTTCACCTCAGTTTCTCTGCTCTCCTTGTACCTTTCCAGTATGTGCAAAGTGGTATGTTATTTTATTACTTTTCCCTATTCTGGATGTGGAGTGCAGATTTATATTAATTACATTTTTCTGAGGATATTTGAAGGTAGCAACTGTACCTACCTGTTGTTTACTCATTTCTCCTTATTGTGATAATGGCAATTTGATTAATCTGAGAAGATTACTCTCCCTCTATGCTCAGGTCGTGGCATTTGACTGGAGCCAAGCTCTTCCAGCTTCCTGGAGTGAGTCCATGAACCAGTCCTTAGGCATCAGAATATGGCTTCTTTCTGAATGGCTATGGCTTAGGTGTGACTTCATGATCCAAGATGATCTAGTTAGAACATGCAACTTCTGGGATATTTGCTAGAAGCTCGGGATAAAAAAAAATTTGTTTTGTTTTGTTTTGAGACTAGGTCTCACTACTTTTGCCTGTGGAACCGCAGGCTCACATTGCCTGGGGTACTACAGATTCAAGCAATCCCCAATCTCAGCTTCCCAGATAGCTGGGATTACAGGCATGTGCCACCACGCCCAACTATTTTTTGGGTACTAAGTCTTGCTACTGCCCCTGGCAGGACTCCAACTGCTATTCCTGGCCCCAGAGGCAGCTTCCTAGGCTGCCCCTTACAGGCATACGCCACCATGCCCGCCAAAAAGAAGTTTTCTTTTGAGGTTGCGGTAAAGCTGTGGGACCTGCCATGTTAAGGCAGATGGCAAAGAAAGCCAGCATAAGCAGCAAAGGAATGTGGGCTGATTCCCGGTAACTCTTCATCTCCTGGGCACCAGCCCCTAAACCTGCCCCCAGCTAGTCAGATGAACCAGTAAGTGCTCCTTTTTGACTGAGGAGAGAGGGCTTAATGTCACTGAGAACCAAGAGTCTTAAGACAGCCTTTAATGATTTTGCCATGTTTAAAAGTCTCTTCTGTTCCTGCCCTCCCTAACTCCTACAGAGGCTCTGCTAGATTCACATTTGCATCTCCAATACCACTCACAGTTCTCTGAGTAGAAGGTGCTTAACAAACACCTGAATGGACAGATAAGGTGAAATTGTTTGCACCTTATTTGTAAATAGGGATTTCCATTGATTATGTGAGACACAGTTATCTTTGCTCTATAAAGGCGCATTATGTGTCTATAAATTTGATACACTTGCAGGGAAATACTGATTTTATTTAGTGCAATTTTTAAAAGTCACTTTTGAAAATGAGTTTCTGGATCTCTTCTGGAGTTAATAGTCTCAACAATAAAAATCCATTATGAGTAGGACACTTGTGGCAGCATAAAAAGGGATTCTGGAATTCTGTTGGCTTCTTCAGAAAAAGAATGTCTAAGTGTGGTTAATTGCCACGGAGGGGCCGCTGACTGTGCATCGCTGATTCTAGGTATAGCTTTCTGTTGACTCCCAAATGAGTCCAGGGTGTAACTGTTGCATATCGGATTGCATAGTAATATGATAATTATTTATGCATATATTATTTGACTTTCATTCGCCAAACCTGTTATATTTTATTGCACTGTTGAAAGTGCTATAAAGTCTTCAGACCTCTCCTTCATAATTATTTTGTGAATTTAAGTTCACAGAATGAATCCATATTATTATTTTTTAAAAAATTTATTTATATATAAATTTCACAACATTGTAATCCCAGGCATTTACCCC
>PVHY01034719.1:0-10270 GCA_004024945.1 Uropsilus gracilis | reverse complement strand
GTCAGAGCCGCGCACGAGGGGCGGCTGCCAGCCAGCTCTTGTCCGGCAGCATCTGCTGCCTTGGGAGAGGCTGGCATGGAGCTGCGGGTCTCCTGCCTCTGCTTTCCGGATTGGACCCTCACCGTGCGGCCCCGAGCTGCCAAGGCTGCAGCTGAGGTGGTTCTGCCGGAGCCCGAGGCGGCCCTGCCCGGCCTGGGACCTGGCGTGTCGGCGACGACGTGTTGTCGCCGTCGCCGCTGATGGCGTCGCTGGCGGGTGCCGCCGCGTGGGCCGGGACCAGGTGGCCCTGGGAGCCGGGACCCCCTTTGCCGGAGAACCGGCGAACGGAGCCGCCGCCCACCCAAACGCTCACCTCATTGTCCCTGTTTCTGCTCACGCAGGACTACTCGGCTGTTTCTGAAGCGTGGAGCCGCCTCAGCTCCCCCTTTCCCGGTCCTGCGTGGGAGGCGAGCGGGAGGAATGGCCGGTGCCCCACTGCCAGGCGGCCGCATGGGAGCCAGGACGAGCCGGGCGGCCCCCCCCCCCTGGTGCGGGCGGGCAGAGCCTTGCCCGTTTGTCCGGCTCGAGAGCCGTGCTGCCCCTGTGGGTACCACGTCCCTTCACACCCCGGCTGCCCCGGTGGACGGCAGTGGCCCTGAGTCCATCGTGCACACGTGGGCGGAGCGTCAGGGCTCCTGACCTCTCCCTGGGATGCGGGGCCGGGGCCGCGGCTCTGCTTCTGTCCGACTCCCAGGGCGGCGCCCTGACCGTGAACTTGAGGTCGCCTGGCGCGGCGAGGGGGGCCTGTTCAGGTGCTTCCGTGCACCATCGCCTGGGGCCGTCCCGGGGCGCTGCAAGGAGCCGCGGGGAGCGCGTGTCCACCCAGAGAGGGGAGGGCGGCGCGGCCTCCAGCCCCCGGTGCTGGCCCATCGTCCGTGGCACCGAGTGCCTGCGGGTGCGTCAAGGCCTGAGGCTGCTCCTCCCGGAGCCCGTGCGCCCCTTCCGCACCCGCCGTTGCCCGCCAGGAGCCTGGGGCTGGCTCCTCTGCCCCCAGACACCCGGGCCCACAGCCAGCTGTCCTGCATGCGGCCACAGCGGTGCTCGGGCCTCGGGGCAGCCTGGCGGCAGCGCTTGCAGCTCCAGCAGCCGCGGCGGGTTCCAGATCCGCAGGTCTCGCCTCTGGTGTGGGCAGTGGGAGCCGCGGCCAGCACGGGGAGCCTCATCGCTGGTGGGCGGCTCCTGCACCCCCGGACCCTGGCTGCTCGCCTGCGGGCAGCGCTGGCCCAGCCCTGGCATGCCCGGGCGAGCTCGTCCTTGCTGAACAACAGCGTTTCAGCTGGGCCTTCTGGGCCACCTGCTGCAGCCTGACCTCCCCGGCTGCCCGCGGGGAGCCGGGCTCCTTCACAGCCGCGGGGGGCTCGGCAGGCGGGAGGCGCGCCTGGTTGAAAGAGCCCGCAGGCGTGATAGGAACGGCCCTCCCGCGTCCGCGGGTGTTGAGTGCCCGCACACGCCCGTGTGTTCTCCGCGCCGCTGCACGCAGACGTCGCTGTAGGTTTTGGCTTCCGTTAGCAAATGGCAAGTTCGTTTTCCAGGCTTTTCTGCGCTTTAAAACTTAGGTTTCTAACTGAAGCAGTTCAAGTTTCAGCGACGTGACCGCGGGTCCTGGTTACGTCTTGGACATTGCAGGGTTCTTGGGTGTGGGTGGGAAGCCGTGGGTGGGAAGAAGGAGAAGGGACGTAAGAGACTGAGACGGTCTGGGACCTGGACCAGGACTCGGAGCAGGTGCTGGGCCCCTCAAAGGCCCTGGCGAAGGGACGGTCACACGGGGCAGTAGGGAGGTGAGACCAGGATCCCGGGGTGTGGAGCACGTGGGGCAGGAGGATGGGGGTTCGTGATCGAGCAGAAACACACCTAGGGGGTGAACACCGTCACCTTTGAGGGGCTTGTCTCTCTCATCTCTCCCTCCTAGGAGGCTGGGGGGCCGCCGTCATAGAGAAGAGACTTGCCAGGAGCCGTCTCTGGGGTGCCAGAGATGGGCGGCAATAGATCAGGGTGCTCCTTTACGAAGGCGTGTCTCTTACCCGTTTATGGCGCCCCACAGCTGCGGCCATCGCGGTTCTCCCACCAGCAAAGCCCCCAGGGCCCGTCACCGTGGTCTGTGTGCTCTCACCCTGGCTGCCTCCAGTCCACGTCGGCTCTCCGTGTTCGCCTTTGAGCCTTGGTTTCTTTCTGTTCCACACACAATGGCACCATCCGGCCTTTATCTTCGTCCTTCCGACTGACTTCGGGGATCATCGCCCCTTCCCGCCCCCTCCGTGGCGCTGCGTCTGACATCGGTGTCGATCACGGAGCGAACAGTCACCCCATTGTTTTGGTCCAGTCGTTTGTGTGGGGGCCCTTAGGCTGCGTCCGTCACTTGCCCGTTGCAGCTAGTACCGCAATACGAATCGAGCTGCGGTTTCCTTTCGGACCCATGGTTCTGGGTTCACTGGGGGGGATTCCTCCAGCCGCAGCTTGGAAAGCAAGGCTGCAGACAGCTGGGATGACTTCATTCCACAAGGCTTCTCTAGAGTGAGTGAGGCAGGGACGGAGATGAAGAGACACCGAACGAACGGGAGAAAGCATCTGCGCGTGGTGTCTCTGATAAGGGGGAGATGCCGAGACTTGCCAAGCTACCGCCTCTCGGCACCCGACAGCCCCCTCAGAAGACTAGGAGCTGCAGAGGGGCCTCTCCAAAGAAGCAATGCAACGCCAAAAGGTTTGCGAGAAAGTGTTCGTCTTCACTTACGGTCAGGGAAATGCAAGCCAAAGCCATTATGAGGTCCCGCCTCATACCTGTGACAAAGGGCCACAGTAAGAACGGGCCCCATGGCTCAGGCTGCGGAGACACGGGAGGCCTCTTACCTTACACTGTTGATGGGCGTGAGCACGGCCCAGCTGCTGTGGCAAGCTGTGGGGCGTGTCCTCGGGACACAAAAAGTGGGTCCGCAGTAGGATTCGGCGATTCTGCTCGGAATCGGCGCAAATGAAAGTTCGAACACAGACGCACACACAGGTAGGAGATAGCCCGTCAGTCGGTGTAGTAAATCCCTGGCTGTCTGCGGATGACGGTGTGTCTATCGCTTAACGCCAAACGGCAACCACAACAGCAACTCAGCAGCAACCAACAGGTCTTCACCAAGTTCCACAGTGCCCCCGGACCGCTCCGTCAGCTCCCGCCCGCCCGCCCTCTCCGCCCAGGGCTTCCTGGCTACCCTGCGGTCCTCGGCGCGCCCTCTCTCGCTCCTCTTTGCTGGGAGCCCTTCTCTGGGCCCCTGCCCTCCTGGCTCACATCCGGGCGCCCGTCTCCGCCACGAGAACCCTTTGCTCAAAGAGCCTCCTTGCGGGGGGCAGAGACGCTAGACTCAGGCGTAACTACCAAGGAAAACGCTGCGCGGGCTGCTTCTGGGGACTGACAGTCAGGCGAGCATGTAGGCCATGGAGACGCGTCCAGTCGTCCTCTTCAAACACGGTGTTTTACAGGTGAGACAACCGAGGCCTCAGGGGAAGAGCGCTCGAGGTACCAGCCGCTCAGCCGCATCCCGGTGCCCTGGGCAGCTCTCTGGACTTGGCTGACTGGGGGTCAGTTTTCTTGGGGGATAGCGCCCTTGAGCTGGGGGACAGCGGTCCTGACAGTGCATCCGGGACCCCAGGAGCTGGTCGACATGCCTGTGCCACGTGCGGTGTGAATCTGGGCCATGCGCTACCTACCATGTTGGCTCTGGCTGCGGGTAGCAACGCAGATACGCGGAGAACAGAGAAACGCCCATGTCCGTGTGTTCGGACCAGCGGACGTAGGGAGAACCGTTGGCAAACAGTGCAGGTCCACTCGCCTTCCGCTTCCCTGGCCCAGGATCATCAGTCTGTTGGGAGCCGCGGGTGGGAAAAGAGGAGGAACGGACAGAAGAGATGCGTAACGATGTAAGACAGAGACAGACGGACTCAAGTCACAGACGGGAACTCAGTGAGTCACCCATGAGGTGAGCCGTTTATTGTAAGCTTCGGGCCCCCTTAAATGCCCCGGTCAGGAACGATGCAGAGCGGCAATGACGAAGGAAAAGCCCAGGACTCTGAGGTGCGTGGCGCGTGGGGTAGGCAGGCCGGTGTTCATTATCCACCAGAAAAACACCTGTGGGGTGAACACCTTCATCTCTCAGGGACGTGTCTCCCCGGGGGGGGTCCATCCTAGGCGGTTAGGGTCTGCCGGCACAGATGAGAGACTTGCCGAAGCCATCTCCAGTGCGCCGGGGATGGGCGAGAATAGGTAAGGGTGTTCCCTATCTAAGGCAGATCTCGTACCTGTTTTTGGCGCCCTGCACGCGTCTGCTTCCCTTCATGCACCATTACGCCAGCTCCAGGCAGCTGAAGAGGGTGAGAGGCATGAGCCCACGTCGCCACGGACTGGCCAGGCGAGGGAAGGGCCAGCGCCCGGCAGGCTGCTCTCTGCCGCGTCCACCGCGGTCAGGCGGTGAACGTGCAGAGAGCAAATGTAGAGGCGAACCTCGAGGAGCCTCGTGGACCTTCTCCATCAGTACCCCGAGCCCAGAGTCAGTGGGCACGTCAGGAATCTGAAGGTGGTTGGCGATGCCAATGTGTTTAGTTGTGAAACGACGCAAACTCCTCGCAGAAGCGGCGACAAGAAAGACCGGCATGAAAATAGCCAACACCCCATTTCGTTTTTTTTTCCTTTTTAAGTGTTTATGGGGAGATGGTTGACAAGCGAGGGGCCTGATGTCCGGTCTCCAGCGAGACGCCTTGCGGCTCCAGACAGCACGAGGGTGACGGTCGTCCTGGGTATGTGCCTTCCTCATACGTGACAGGTTCAGGTTGGAACCCCCCCCCACCCAGGACTTCCCTGCTTCTCCTAAGTCGCCTCCCGAACAGGATTGGAGGTGCTTTCTGAGACTCTGTGAGGGGGACGCGGAACACCGGGCAACCTCACTGGCTATTCGACCCAACTAGGCTGTGGTGTTCAGAGCTGGCCTCCCGGCCACCCGGTGAGCACTGGTGTCGTGCTTCGAAAGGTGGCGATTAGGCCTCTCGGCTACTCACGTCTCGAATCCCCTGTTGTTCAACATTTAACTTCTCCGTCCTCCTCTCGGGCCACTGTACCCCCCTGTGTGACGCGTCTTGCTTCCTCGGAGCGGGTTTCCAGTGCTGGGATGGGTTACCAGACCCGCTGCTTCCTGCCTTCTGAATGGCAGTACCCCCCCCCCCCAGCTGCTCACGGCTCACCCGCGTGGGGGTGTCACTTGTGAAAGTCCTGTGCCTGCTGAGGGTGGAACACCGCACCAACATCCCTCTACTCGGGTTTCTTGCATCGGTGCCAGTGAGGTGGCGCATGGCTGTGACTGTTGACTGGCGGTTCTTTCCGCCGCCTCAACGGCACCCGTTTTCATCATGTTCTTACAGCGTTTGATATAGCGACGGTTAACTCTATGATCTTGCTACCAATGAAGCTTAATTTCCTAGCATTTCCCATGCGTGAGATGGCTTCAGTATCGCCTAGTCTTCCAAAAACCCTTGAACGAACAGAGACGTGGGGAAAATGCCTGTCGCTCCTGCCGCTGCTGATCAGTCCATAGGAGCGGGGAAGTGTGGTGGTGTGAATCCATTGCACGTCAGGGTGGCAAAGAACCTATTCCCACTGAAAGGAGTTTCCCCAGTGTGGTTAGTGGGGGTTTGTTTGTGGTAAGGGGGGGGCAGTAGGACAGGTGGGGTCTACGGAAGAGCAAGCTCTAAGTCATTGATTCGTAACTACGCGGTTGTCTTATGTGTGTAATAGGAGTGGCATCTGAGGCTGGTGCTTGCAGGTAAGTTATCTGTTTTCAGTTCAAAACGGCGTTAGCAGGAAAGCCTCGGCTCTTCCCACCCAGAGCAGTAGGACTCTCGCCCGGGGCCGCTGCCAGTCGCGCCTGCCTCCACGCAGCCCAGCGAGCCTCTTCGTCGGGGAGCAGAGTAGACTGGCGTGCCCGGAGTTCGCCCGCCTGCTCTGGGGACAAGAAGAGCAGGCACGATGCGGAGCAGAGACGGGGCTCCCACGCGGCCACCGTTGTCGGTGTACGACCGAGGGTCGGTCCAAGGGGCACTGACGCGGGCATCGCTGAGGTGGCGCTTGTCAGTGACCCGCGAGGCGGGGCAGGGCATGGGCAGCGGCTCTTGGCAGGTCCCTCTGGCACGAGGCGCCACCTGAAACACACCCCAAAAACCTGCAACGGTGTCCGCGTGGCATGAGCAGGGCTCCTCGTTCCTCCGTGTCCCCCAGGCAGAACTAGGTGACGGTGCAGCAGGAAGAGCCCACCTCACCCCGGAGACGCCGTGGTCCAGGGAGCTGTGTCGCAGGTCGTTAGCTCCAGTGGCCAAGGTGCAGACGGTGCCAGCAGCGAGCTCAGCGCGGGAATGTCTGCGACCGCCGTAGCCACCGGGGCCTCGAGCTGTTCCGCAGGCCCTGAGCCCCCGCGGGCGGCTGGGGCGTCCCTGCTCGTGCAGGGGCTCGCTGCTCAAGAACGGGGCGTCTGGCCGGGCTGGGGGTCTGGGGCCGCCACGGTCATGCGTAGTGATCATGCGTAGTGGTCTTTCACCCCCGATGCAGTAGTTTGTATGTATAGGTGTGTGTGTGTGTGTCTGTGTGGCTGTTTCCTGATACGTGGCGTGTTTGAAGACTCCACAGACGCCTAGTTGTGACGACAGATGTGGTCGCTGCCGATGGCCACGGCAACGACACAGCATCACCCCCGACCTGTCTGCTGCATGGAGGCTGTGCCCGGGACTTCACCCGTGCGTCTCCCCGGCTCCCAGGTTGGGAGGAGATGGCAGATGGCCAAGCCGGGCGGCTCGCCCCAGCCCGCGCCGTGCGTGCCCACCACTCCACGGGGTCCGTCGGGCCACGTCTGGACGTGCTCCTGCTGGGCTCGGGCGCCCGCGCTTCGGAGCCCAAGCGCCTGTCTTCGTTGGGGGAATTTTCCACCTTGTGGGTCCTGCTGAGCTGCAGAGCTGCTGCGCTGTGCGGGCTGCAAAGGCCAGGTACGTGCTTGCGCTCTCCGTCTCCGGGGGAGCTGGCCGGCGGCCAGGGGACCGCGCCGGGGCCAGCTGCACTCACCTTCCAGATTTCGAATAGAAAGCAATGGTAGGACGGAACCGGAGCAGAGCCGAGGGGCTGCCTTGTGTGTCCCGGCCCGCTGTCAGCCGGGCACGCCGGGACCGTGGCCGGGACCGTGGCCGGGACCGTGGCCGGGACCGTGGCCGGGACCGTGGCCGGGACCGTGGCCCTGGGGTTGCAGAAGCACAGCGTGGGCTTCCTATCATTTAGCTGCTGCTGACACCTGCGCCTTGACCACAAGCCTCGTGTCAGCCTCATCTTCTGTGCAAGGCAGCCACGTGCGGTTCCCGTTGCTGGCGGAGAAGAGCTTCCTGATGTGCCCTCTGTTGACCCGGGCAGCTGCACTGTCTTCTGGGCAGGGAGGAGGGCGGCAGAGACCCCTGCGCAACTGAGTGGCGCTGGGAAGACCTAAGAAGGGGTCGTGGGAGCCAGATCCGCCGGTGCGGCAGCCTCCGGGCCCTGCCTCTGTCACAGGCTGCTTGCCGAACGTCGCATCCCTTCGCCTGCTGCGGGCAGGCTGGGGGCAACCGAGGGCGGCGAGCCCCACGCCCCATGACAGGGTCACTCTGGCAGGGACACAGCTTCACTCGGTGTCTCTTTCACTTGAACCTCGACTGTTTCTCTCTCTGGAGAACAGCTGCTGCTGCGTGTGACAATCGTGCTTACTCAGGACATAAACACAAGTGAAAGATGCCTTAATTAGCAACACTCAGAGAAAACGTGAACACGTCCTGTCATCTGACAGTGTTAGATCCCCGCATGCAGAGCAAGTCCTGGAATGAAAAGGTGTGTTTGGGCCGGAGAACGTTGAGCTTGCATGTGACGTTATGGTCTTGACCTGTCATGACGGTGATGGTGATGGTGATGATGCTGCCAGTGGTGATGATGGTGATGGTGATGATGGTGATGGTAACAGTAATGATGGTGATGATGGTGGTGGTGTGACAGTAATGATGGTGATGATGGTGGTGGTGTGGATGATGGTGGTGGTGATGGTGACAGTAACAGTGGTGATGTGAGGTTGATGGTGGTGATGTTGATGATGGTGGTGATGGTGGCAGCGATGATGGTGGTGACGGGATGGTGTGATGATGATCATGACGGAAGGTATCATCAGTAACATTCACTGTGTCTCCTGGATGAAAAATACCTCATCCTGATGATCTTTTATCCCTAATACAATCTTGTGAAGTAGACAACTATATTCTAGTATCTTCACGTTTCAAAAAAAATTCAAGAATTCACCCTAAATTACACTGGCATGGTAGGGCAATCCGAACTGAACTCTAGTTATGCCTGAATTTCCAGCCACAATCTTGGCAGTTCCTTGGTGTGACACAGAGCCATCTCAGTATCGTCACAGCTACGCACTGTGCACCTAACATGGCAACCTCTCACTCTAGCTCTGCAGTTACACACGGAACAACTAAGTGTGGCCAGTGCCCGTGCCGCCATCTCTGAGGCTGGTGGCTCTTGAGCTGCGGGCTAGGGCGATGCTCATCTGCTTGCTGACCTCACTCCTCCTCACATTGGACCTAATGCGCTGAGCCCGTTTGCTCTTTCCACAGACACGCACCCACCACCCGCAGCCTGCCCACCCTCTCTGCCCACCCTCAGGGCCCGAGAGTGAGAGCACCACGTGTGGATAAGCCTCGCCACGTATGACAGGCAGCCCCAGCTTCCCTGCCTGCTCTGCTGTTCATCTGGCTTGCTTGCATTTCATCTGGCTTGCTTTGGTGTAGCGAGTTATCTCACAGACCCCTTCTCATGCGGCTTGTGGTTCATCTGCTGTCAGTGAAACGGGACTAACGGTTATAGGTTATCCCCGTCCCTTTCTATGAGGATGAAGGCCTGACGTGAGCGCTAGATCTTTGGTATCCCTATTGAACGGTGCGCCCTTCCCTCCGGGCCTGAGAGGGATGTCCATGGCAGTCTCGAAAGCAGTCCCAGAGGAGGACAGATGGAGAACTTTCAGGTGGTGGTCAGATCGTTCCAGTAACAGGAAGAAACGAAACGAAGCACATCTTCCAACGCAACCACTCTAAGTCCCACCGTGAAAGTCTTTCTGCTCATCCAGCTTCTCACAACATCCTGGCATGTTCCTTCCGTGAGAAGTGATGCCCAGTGCAGCTACTTCGTGTCTCTCTGCCTCTGCCACCCCTCGCAGCCTGGGCCCTGAAGTTGGTAGGAGGTCATGGAGCGAGCAGCCGGTGAGATTGACATTCCGCATTTGCTGCAAATCCCCAAAGTAAATTTTAGGCGGGGACGCTATGGAGATGTCACCAGAAACAAGGCTGGAGACATTCTTAGATTAGCACGCGCTGGAATAGCTCAAACACACACTGCTTCTAGCTTTTGAAACGCAAACGCCAGGTGATGTCTTAGTAAGGCAGGTCGTGTGTCTGTAGCATCTGCTCTCCTGAGCACGGTAGGGAGCGGGAGCCAGCGAACTCCATGGTGGTTGGTTCAGGTGGAAGTTGTGGTTTTCTAGTTCCCAGCCATCGTTTTCTGCAGCAAATGTGGCTCCTTTGTCGTCACCGCCAGTGAGTGCACGGTCGTGAAACCTGGAAAGCGTTGACATCTGTCTTCTGAAGCGACTTGTCTGGTTTTATTGTTCCTCGTACTTGACTCACGAGTAAATCAGAATCCAGAGTGGGTTCGCCTTCTGGGGCTTGAACGAGGATGGTGTGTTCAGACGAATCCTTCTCTCATGTGGCCACGAGAGGCTGGGCGGCGGCAGGGAGAGGTGGGAGGTGGAGGCGCTCTCGTCCTCCAAAGCGGATGCTTTCGCAGGAACCAGCGGGGTCAGAGTGAGTTCAACGCCGTCTTCGCTGCAGAGCTTCCGCGTCTTGAAGGAGGAGTTTCCAGGGAGAAGACGTGGGCGGCCGGTCCCAGCTTCGCCGGGCTGGATCCCCTCCCGGCCGCTCTCAGACTCCCGACCTGCCAGCCACGCCAGGGCGCCTGCATTCCGCTGCAGCAGCGAGCCCACCCTGTGGCTCAGCCGGCCGCGCACTTAGGCCGCGGTGCATCTGCATAGCGAGGCTCGCTCGCCGGAGTGCGGCAGCTGTGAGGGGGTCCGGTTAGTCAGGGGCAGAAGGCACTGGAAGAGAAGGACTGCTGTGCTGGGGCAGCACATGTGTCCACACGCTACAC